>PVIA01003393.1:62757-170508 GCA_004024845.1 Tonatia bakeri
ACTCAGTCTCTCACCAGGACCCAGGGATCCCCCGGTACCCCCAAGTCCCTCTCCTCCTGCGGATGCCCCCATTACTGCCCCGTCCAGCCACCCCCATCCCTCCCCTGGCCACAGTGAAGGCCTGCCTGCCGTCTGGCTCCCTCCCCTCCACTTTCCATATGGCAGCCAGAGACATCTCTGGAAAAACGCCAGCCTGACCCCTCCATGTCATCACTTTAAACTCTTCAACGGCTCTTTCTAAAGCACACTTGCCTTTTGAAAAGCTTGATATGATCTGCCCCTGCCCACCTGCCTGGCCTCATCTCTCAGCACTCCCCCTCCTCCCAGTTCTGGTTCCACTTGCCGACCCCCTACCATCCTCGTACGTGACTCAGCCTTTGCCTGCAATTCCTGTGTCCTCTCTCTGCCCAGTTAACTCCCACTCAGCCTTCAAGGCCCAGCTCAAATGTCTCCTCCTCTGGGAAGCCTTCCCCACCCCCAGGCCAAGCTGATGGCACCCTCCCCTGGATGCTCCTTGAGCATTTCCCATGATGCATCTCAAAGGCTTATTTACGGGCCTGACTCGGGCCGGATGAGTTCAGCACAGAGTCCTGCTTCATTTATTTTCAGTCCAGAGAGAGAGGCTCAGAGAATGCAAGAAGGTGGAGGAAGGGAGAGAGGAAGGAGGGAAAGAAGAAGGAAGAAGTGAAGGCAGGAAAGAAAGAATAAGTCAAACAAAGATATTGAAGGACAATTCATCCATCCATCCATCCATCCAACAAATATCTATGATGATCCTATCAGGCCCCTTTCTAGGCACCAAGGATACAATTAGCAAGCTCAAGTGACTGGAGACTTGCAGCATTTCCAGGTGACTTTGGTTTGTGCATGTGAACGTGTGTGCATACACGTGCATCCAATCCCTTCTGTCGGCAAGGGCCTGCTGCTGGGGCACCTGTCTTCCCTGGGGCCTGGTGCTTTTAGCATCTGTCCCTGGATCCTATTGCAGCCCGAAATAAGGCTGTGAGCCACGACGAGGCAGGAAGGATTCTCGTCAGCTGAGGCTGGAGCTGACTGCAGGGCACGCTCCACTCACTGACCGCCTGACCGCAGTAGGAACACCAACCACTCGACTCACAGCTTCCCGACAGAGGTGTTAATCTTGAGGGTCTCACACTCTCTCTGCCTACTGTGGTCTCACCTCTCAGGTACCAGGATCCAAGGGGAACTTTCGGAGTTAGTTGTGGGGAGTGGGTGGAAGGGATGAGACAATTTGCAGTGCTCCTTTCTGTCCAAGCAGAGGAAGGGCCCTGAGAGGGTCTGGGGAGTGTGGGGCCTCATGGAGACCTGAATCCTGAGCTGGGGCAGGAGGGGATCTAAGCCCTAGGTTACTCTAGGTTAAATGGATTCGAGGTGGGAATAGGTAATGGCTCTGCTTAGGACTTAAAAATCTTTAGGTAGTGGAGGGAAGTAGGGTCCCAGGCTGGAAAATGAGGGGCCTGTCTGAGCGTCTGTGGATTTCTGTGTGTGTTGGGGGGGCGGTGTTCATTAAGAAGCAGACCTTGCAGACTGCGGAGCCCTTGGTGGTTGCAGCTGGAGCATTCTCAGCCATCTCGTGGCCTTCACCCCAAACTCATGCAGACTGCTCATGTTTGCACCCAGTTTTAGGGGGCTCATGGATGCTCTCGAAGCCCACCCACGGATCCCTGTGATTAGCCCAACCCCCTGTATTACAGAGTGGGGAACTGAGTCACGGAGCTGGAAAGCAACTTGCTCACGACAATTACAGAGGGAGTCAGGGCCACCGATCAGAGGCCAGGCCACCCACCTCAGCACCCACTGATCTAGGCTGGGAGCGGGCGTCGGGAACAGATGGAGGCAGATTGTTTTTCTAAGGAAGGAACGTGGAATAAACCCGGAAGCAAAGCAGACGGGCACAGGGGTCTGTGGTTGGTCAGGTGGCTCACGGGCTCTGTCTTCTCTTTTGGGGACAAGTTAGGGGATCTGGACCTGCGGCCTGCAGGGGCTGGGTGGGACTCCAGACCTCATTTTATGTGTAAATTTCCTGGAAAGTTCCAGGAGATACAAATGGGGACACGGAGGAGGAGAAAGAGAGGGGTGAGGGAGAAGAGAGCACTGTGGGGTGCTAGACTTATTGGGGTGATCACTTCACAAGTTGTATGAATGCCTGATCACTCTATAATATTATATGTCAAGTATCATTTAAAAATGAAAATATCGTTAAAATAAGAGAGCATCATGAAAGTTAGCTCTGAGCAGAGGAAGGGGGTGATGATTTTCTCCGTTTCCTGGGATCAGCCTGTGCCCTCAAGCCTTAGTACCAAGCACTGGGGACAACAGGAGAGAGCCAGCCGTGCAGACCACCATGTCACCCCAGCCTGCTCACCCCGACCCCAGGTGCCCCCTCCCACCTTTTTCAGCCACTGATCAGAGCTCCCCTGAGTAAGCAGAAGAAAACAGTTGGAGACCCCCACCTTCCCCACCCTTAGCACCCCAGCTCTCATTACCCCTGAAGAGAGAGTGTTTCTCTAGTGTATGAGAGATTGAGCACCTCCCCCACCCTCCCTGGACCTCAGCCTCCTCCTCTGCACAGAGAAGCCCCAAAGGCCCTTCCAGCTCAGACAGCCCTTGCCTGAGGCTTTGGGGTGGGCTGGAGTTGGGTGGGCCAGGGACTTGGAGGAGGTCTGGGTGGGCAATGGAGTCGGCCTGGCCCATTCATGGACCGTCTCATCTACAGGATGATCCCCAAGGAGCAGAAGGAGCCAGTGATGGCTGCCATGGGTGACCAAGCTGGACCAGGTAAGGTGGACCCAGCCCTCGAGCGTTCCTCAGACCCCATCCTTCCTTGGTCCCAGATTGCAGCCATTCAGGCCTGCTGGCCCCAGGCTTACAAAAGCAGGTGTGAGTTCCAGGTCAACCTCGAGGGAGCGCCTGGGAAATCTGCCGCCTGGGCCCTCGACCAGGCCTGGCCCCAGCTATGTCCTTATCTCAGTCCCAAACGGAGTTCTGCAGGCTCTGGTCCCAGATCCAGCCTTAACTGGAGCCCCATGCTCCCCACATGCTTGCCCTTGCTTATTGGAACCATGCGCCCCACGGAGCCCCTGTGCTGGGAGACGAGGGGTGAGGGAGAGTGGAGCGGGGGGGGGGGCAAAAGCAGGCTACCCAACCAAGCTCAAACCATTTCATTTAAAAGCCGACTCGTCTAATGAATACGTCATCTAAAATACATGCTTACCAACTTTGTAAGACCTCTTCCAGAGCTCTTGTCATAATTTTAAAGTCTGTTTATTTGGCCTACTTTAGAGCATTTCAAGTATTTTAAAAACAAATTCAACTAAGTCAGGCCTCTTAAACTTTTCTGTGAATCATAGTGACATGGAGTTGCTTAAAATGTGGATTTGCAGCGGCCACCCTGGGGCATTCTGATGCAGTGGCCCTGGGGAGGGAGCCATCCATCCGCCTTTCAGACAAGCGCCCAGGTGATTCATTCCTCTGGGGGGATGTTAGGGGGTGCTGAGGGGGTGGGTGCAGGGGGCCATGAACTGAGCTCTGATAAACCCTCCCCTAAGACCACTGCTAGGTTTGGCCTCCTAAGAAGCACTTAATCATGTTGAATGGCTTTATATGTGAGACATTCTTTTAACCTATTTTGTGTGTCCTGGCCTCCTTTTGTTGGAGTTGAGTGTCTTTTTCTTATCCCATCATTTCGTGTGCTGACATACACGAACTTTGTGAAGGGCTGATGTTCTAACCGGAATAACCGGGCCCTGCATCCCTCTTCCTGGACCTCAGTAATTCACTAGACCCCCAAATACCGACACACATCATTTATGCCAGACTGGAAATATGTAAACCGTTGGCTATGGCTAGCATAATAATTAAAGACAATTTTGAAACTAAAGAAAAATAGAAAGAGAAAAAAACTCATGGCTTTGCTACCAAAAGACACTCATTGTAGAGGAATAATAATAAAAATACCATTATTGTTATGAATTTATATATAGTCTTTTTATATTTTTACATGTGCAATAGATTTTCTTGTTAAAAAAAGAAAAAAAACAGTGCCATTTCCAGCCCTCCTCCTTCATATGTCCCATAAGCCATCACTGCTAATATTAGGTGTATCTCCCTGCAAGTTTTTCAATGCATGCATGAGCATATATTTATTTTTTAAAATATATGAGTGAGCCCTGACTGGTGAGGCTCAATGAATTGAGTGCTGGCCTGCAAACCAAAGGGCCTCTGGTTTGATTCCCAGTTAGGGCACACACCTGGATTGCAGGCCAGGTCCCTGGTGGGCCGCCTGAGAGGCAACCACACATTGATGTTTCTCTCCTGCTCTTTCTCCCTCCCTTCCCCTCTCTCTAAAAATAAATAAATAAAATCTAAAAAAAAGAAATTATTTCTAAAAAATAAATAAAATAAAATATATGAGTGGGACCTTAGAATACAAAATCTTCTGAAACTTACATTCCGCCCTTTGGACCTACAATAGATTTCTTCCTGCCCTCAACATGCACATGGTGCTCTCTCCAATTTTGCTGAAAGAATGAAAACAAAACCTTGACCTCCTTTTAGAAAAGACCGTGTAGGAGTCCGGCCTTGAGTGGACTGAGTCCCAGCCCCTGAACGGCCTCAGGGCTGCCTGGTGGCCACACCCGTCTCTCTGACCTGGCCCCCGTCACACTGCTGTCAGGAAGGAGACTTGGGCATCCTCTCTCCTCAAGCCCCGGCCTTTCCTCCTCCATCTTCACCCTCAGTGAATGACCTTCCTCCTTCTTTCACTGAAGAAAGTCCAGTCACCGAAAGGGAGCATCTGCAGGCTGCCCTCCACGTCCACGTCTGTCTGCTCGCCTGTCCCCGGGTCCACATTCTCAGCTCTCCTTCCTGATGTGGTGGGTGAGCCTCCTTGCCCCTGTCTGAAGCCCGTCCTTCGAGGTGGGCACCGACGCCCTCCCCTCCCTCTCCCTAGCTCAAGAACTCCTCTCTGTCCATCGCACTGTTAAGTTTTCCGATCAGCTCACAAACACACTGTTATTTCTCCCTCTTCAAAAAAAACACACAAGCAAACAAATATGCCTCCTGATTCCACACCCGCCTTCAGCCAAGGCCACATAGAGCACAGCCCCTCAAAGCAGCCGTCTCCACTTCCTTCCCCTCTTCCTCTCTTTTTAATACCTTACCAAGGTGACTTCCAAACACACATAAAAGTACAGAGTGCAAATCCCCATGGCCCTCCTTTTATTCCTGGAATTCAAAGCAAATCCAAAATTGCATGTCACTTCATGCTCTGAATACTTCTGAATCCATCAAAAGCACAAAAAGGACATTTTCCTACATGCCACAAAGACAGTAGCACACGGAAGGACAAAATTAGCAATATCGATAGAATACTGCCTAATGACCAGTCTCAGAGTCGGCCTTCTCCCATTTTCTGTTTTGTTACAGTGAAGATCCAAACAAGGGCCACTGTTTTTATTTGGTTGCCATGTCTCTTAAGTCCCCTTTAATCTAAAACAACCCTCACTTATCTTCCCATGGCATCGACTCCTCTGAAGGAGCCAGGCCAGCTGCCCTGCAGAAGGTTCCACCGCCTAGATGTGGCTCGGAGCTTCCTCGTGGTGTGGTCAACTGCTCCTCTGTCCCCGTTCACTGGAACTCTTTCCAATCAGCCCTTCCCCCCAACACTCCCCAGCAACTGCTCCTGTGAGGACCACCAGGAGTAACCAAGTCAGTAACGATCGTGCTCCATGGAGCCCTCACCTTACCCCACACATCAGCAGCCCGTGACTCCGTGGGTCACCCCACCTCCCCTGAAACATGTCCATCATTCGGTTTCCAGGACACCACACCCTAGATTTCCTTCTGCCTCGCTGGGTGCCCCTGCTTGGCCCCCAGGTCTGCAGTCTCACTTCCTCAGTCTAAATGTTGGGGGCCCCAGGGTGTAAGCCCGCCACAGTCCCAACTGTGAGAAAAGAAGGAAATGCGATGCTCGTCCCTGAAAACAGCACAGCCAATACCATCATTAGCGCTCGATGCCCCGACCGTCACCTCAGGGCAGCCTTCTCCCAGGGACATGAGACTCTCCACTCAGATGCATACCCAGTTTTGGAGAAAATTGGGGGGCTTTAAATATGGAGTGGGCATTATAGAAAACAAAAATTTGTTCACTTGCAAAGGTGAAGATCTTTGGTTGATTGAAGAAGTTACAAAGCACGGAGGTTATGATTTCATTTTGGTTAAAAACTCACGTATGAACATATAGTCATTGAAAAAGACATCGAAGGATATATACTAAGATGTTAATAGTGGCAATCTCTAAGTGGTATAAAAATGGTATTTTTCTTTCTCTTATATCTGTATTTTCTCACTTTCTTCAATGCACATGTATAATGTTTTATAATCATAAGAGGCTATTTCAAAGTTAAAGGAACACGTGTAAAACTGAACTTCTGGGTCTCCCACACCTTCTCCTCCTCCAGACCCTCTCGTCCCCGTCTCCAGGGGTGGCCACTCCGTCCTTCCAGTGGCTCAGGCCAGAAAGCCTGCCAGCATCCTCCACCCTCTCTCTCTCACCCCCACCCATGGCCCACCTTTAAAAGATACCTAGAATCCGACCATTTCACACCGCCTCCACCTCTGTGGGCAAAGAGCTGCCCAGGAAACCCATGGAATAAAGAAATACAAAGAGCCCGTAAAATGGTGCTCAATTTCACGAGTGCTGAACATGCACATTAAACTCTGAGGCGTCATCTCTACCCCCCAGGTGGGCAGAGTCCCCTGAATGATGACACTCGGTGCTGGCCGGTGTGGAGAGAAGCCGTGATTCTCATACGCAGCAGGCAGTGCTGTGAGGAGGTCCCCTGAGGTGGCTCCCCGCGACCTGAGTGTTAGGCTGTAAGAGCTCCCTCTGGCCTCCCCCACAGCACCTTTGCTGGACCTGGGCAAGAAGCTGAGCGTGCCCCAGGACTTAATGATGGAGGAGCTGTCGCTGCGCAACAACCGGGGATCCCTCCTCTTCCAGAAGAGGCAGCGCCGTGTGCAGAAATTCACCTTTGAGTTTGCAGCCAGCCAGCGGCCGGTAAGTTCCACTGTGCTCGCAGGGAAACTGAGGCCCAGAGAAGGCCAGTGGTTTGCCTAAACGCACACAGTGAGCCAGGCGAGGACCCCTGGCCCCTGGGGAGTCCCTCAGGCTCCAGCTAGGGGAGGCTGTGACGTTCCCACCAGACTGGGCCCCTGCCTTGCTGTGTGATCCCAGGACACTGTCGCCTCTTCAGGCGCCTCGCTCCGGGTGCAAAACATAAAACGGAGCGGGCAGGAGGAGCTGCGGAGCAAAGGGGTCCTGGCTTCTGCAAACAGTGCTGACAAGCGGTCCTGTGCTCTGGGCTGAATGTGCAGCAGGCAAGACTTAGGTTAGACTTGATCTAAAGTGGAAAACACAGAATGCCTTTTTCTCTTCTTGCCACCAGAAGGAGGAAAAGGCTGGGGAACAGTGGGCTGCTGGAGAGAGGAGGCGAAGGGTGGTCTGTCCTCAGGCTTCAGAAAGGCGGCGAGCAGTTTCAGGCTCTTCTGACGGTGCAGGGAGGTTCATCCCCGCTCCACCCGATTTCTGGGTGAGACGGCAGCCACTGGGAAGGAGTCAGTCGTATGGCAGAGTAATAAAGATGACAGAATGCCTACTCTTGCTACATGCCTGAGACACTGCTAGCTAATCACTTTACATGTTACAAGCTCCTTTTCTGCTCAAAAACTGATATTATTAGCATCATCATCTCCATTTCACAGAGGAGGAAACTGAGGCTCGGGCAGGTTATCTGCCCAGAGTTAATATTATAATAGCAACTACCATATACAGAGCATCGCTCTGTCCCAGGTACCAGGTTTAGGGTTCTGCACTATTAACTCATACCCCCCAAAACCCTGGGAGGTGGGTGCTAGGATCATGTGCCCCCCTTTGTTCAGTGGAGGGTGATCCCTGGTCCCTTGCCAAGCTGGCTTCCCTGCTGTTTATTTGCTACTCAAATTGCACAGACGGTAGGGGGAAGCACCCAGGGGAAGGTGACAGGAGTACAGCAGCAGGGGCAGGTGAGCAGAGAGGGAGACCCGGGGCAGGGGAACCTGGGAATGGGGCCTGGCGACTCCAAGGCCGTTGTCCGACGCCTCTCAGCACCTACCCTGTGCCCAGGTTGCCAACGGCCTGCAGGATCAGAACTACCGCTCCGAGCTCCACATCTTCCCGGCCTCGCCTGGGGAGCCCGAAGATGTGCAGCCCACGGCTTCCCGGGCGGAGCGCGCCCCTAGCCCCAGCGCCCTGGCACCAGGTGAGTGGCCTCCAGGTCCAAGACCAGAATCGACTTTGGGGTGTGGTGGGCATGCTGCACAGCAGGGAAAGAAGAGAGCCCAGAGAGTGACCAGTCCGCCCCCTTCCCTTCTCAAACACACATCAGCCATGGACCTAACACACATTGGCCACGGACCTAACACAAGACCAAAGAGGAGCAGCATGGCACCCCAGGTCACACAGCGAACTTGAGTCCCAGACGAAACTGGGATCTGCACTTCAACTTGTGGCTCCCCTGCTCCAGTCCTTGTTTCCAGGGATGGGGAAGAGTACCCTTCGCTGGATCAACTTTGGGTGTCACGACCCCCTCTTCCCCATTCCCAGCTTCAGTCTTAAACACACCCGTGGGGTGGGCGGAGGGAGTGGGGTCCTAGGAGGAAAGGAAGCCACATGCCCTGCTCCACCTCCAGGCTATGCTGAGCCACTCAAGAGTGTCCCGCCAGAGAAGTTCAACCACACAGTCATCCCCAAGGGCTACCACTGCCCATGGCAGGAGTTCGTCAGCTGCCGGGACTTCCAGAGAGAAGGCCGAAGTCACACCCCCAGCCCTGCGGAGTATCGAAATTTCAACAAGTAAGGCGGGGTAGGCAGCTTGGAGAGACCGCAGGAGGGTGCACAGGTGCCAGTCATGACCACTCCAGGGGCTGCATTTCCTGAGCACTTGCTACGGGCCAGGCTGTACCTGAACGCCTGGTAAACGTTTGTGGAGCTCTTGCTAGAACTTACTAGAACTCTTGCCTCAGCACAGAGTAGGTGCTCAGTAAATGTACAGGGAATGCGCCACACATCCCGTTGGATTCTCCCCACAACAGGGTGGGGCTGGTGCCACAGATTCTCCCGTTCTGCCTGTGAAGAGACCAGCCCAGGCACATCCGCAACCTGCCCAAGGTTCCAAAGCAAGGAGGCAGGACGGGCCGGGGCCCAAGTCTGGACCGCCTGACTTCAGAGCCTGGCGTCTTGTCCTCCATCTCTACTGCGTGCCACCTCTCCCATGCACGTGGAGGTGTGCTTCCTTCCCTGGTGGGGGCCCCAGATCCCACCTGTCCTAGATAGCTCAGCCTTTTCCTCATTTTCATCAGTGATCTGGGAAGCGGCGTGGAGGCCTCCCCAAAGCAGGGAGTGAGGGCCACAGTGGAGTGCTTTGTGCTGTTTAGAGCATGGGGCCTCAATGTGGGCTTAAATTCTGGCTCAGCTGGCTGTGTGACCTTGGGAAAGTGACTCAACCTCTCTGACCTCCATTTCCCCATCTGTAAAATGAGACTACTACAGTACCTACTGCATAAGATTGTTGTGAGAATGGTGTGAGAAGCCATAGGCAAAGTTTCTGGTGAGTAATAAGCTCTCAGTAAACAATAGTGGCTATTATTATTGTTTACAGGTTGAACTGCTAGTTGGAAAAGCCAATGGGGAACAAAGGGATATATTTAACATTTTGCCCTGAGAGCCCCAAAACAAATCATAGCAGCTAAGATAGGAACTCGGCACTGGAGGAAGGCCTTGACCTGGGGCGTGGATTTCAGTTTTGATTGGCCTCCTCAGTCTGATGCGATCCCTGAAACGCGCCCTCACTGCAGTGCATGTGAGCTTGGAGGGTCCGTGGAGAGGAGGCCACACGAGGTCCAGCTCTCCTGGCACCTGCTCAGACCACGCATGCAGACTGTGTCTCTCACAAAGGCTGTGGTTGGGGTGGGGCCTGGCTGGGCCTGGAGAGCGGGCCTCTGAGGGAGGGCTGCAGGAACTGGGGCTGAGGGGCTTTGAGAAGAAACTGCTGGGGGGCGGGATGTGACTGCCCTCAATGCCAAGGACGTCCCTGATGGAAAGAATTGTGCCCCACTGTGGGAGCCACGAGCCACTGGCAGATGTTCTGAGGTTTCCTGCCAGCCAGAACTGTGCTCTCTCACCTCCTGGGGCCCGCAGACCCTGCCTCCCCAGCTATTTAAAACCCTCAGCAGACATTCAGCCCTGACAGCCAGCTTCCAGGCTGGCCAGCTCAGGTTGCAGCCCCATCCATCTGACACCTCCTGTGACAGCCCGAGGCACATTCTCACCAGCAGAAGGCCGGTCTCAGGGACCCCTGAGCCCAGATCGCTCTGAGGCAGAAAGGCCAGCTGAGGCAGAGCGAGGGGAACAGCAGTGCTGGTGGCCAAGCTGAGCTCAGGAGCCCGGGGTTCTGGGCTCCTAGTCAAGGACCCAACTGTGAGACTTAAAAACTTCCCAGCCTGTCCCCACGGGGCCTGGCTGTTGCTGCCACCGCTGGGGTGGTCCAGGCAGAAATCCCGCCCTGGCTGGAGCCCAGGTTCTGGCCCCAGGTTCTCTTTCCTGCCGCAGGGGCAAGCACTCTCCGCTTCTCATTGGCCCCAGACTACGGGGAAAACATCCTACGCGCAATGCTTTCTCTTTTTCTTAAAATTAAAAAATAGTTTTAAAGTCATGTACTTATACTCTCTTTAAAAAAAAACAAAAACAAACTACAAATAGAGGCAGAGATCCCTTGTTCACAGCCCCCAGTCCCAGTTTCCTTCTCAAAGGTAACACTGCTGTCAGGTTGCTATGGACGTTTCCAGAACATTTTCTAGTGGCAGCTATGTACCCACAGAGCAGCAATTTTCAACCTTTTTTATCTCCTGGCACCATAAACTCATTGCTAAAATTCTGTGGTATACCAAAAAAATATATTTTTTTGCTGATCTGACAAAAAAATTGGTATAATTTTGATTCATTCATGCCAGACGGCTATTGTTGTGTTGGCCATTGTCACTTCTATTTGACATCTGAGGGGAAAAGGGCAGCATGCTGACTGGTCAGGAAGCACAGTTCTAAACCTTCTGTGGCACACCCGTGTGCGGCCGCACACCCGCAGAAAGCCACTGTCATAGGGGGCTAGCATTGTGTTGTGTGTACACGTGTGCGTGTTAATACTTTGCATTTCTTTTTATAATTTGCTTGCTTTTTTCACTCAACACTATACGTTTTAGCTCTACTTAGTACACGTAGATCTTTTCGTTGCCTCTAAGCTGCTGTGTGATATTGCAGCGTGTGACCGAACTATGTTTACCGTGTCCATCCCCTGCCAGTGGACAGCGAGTGTGTCGTCTCTGGCTCATTCCCACTCCCGTCTGCTTCCTTGTGCACACGTGTGCATGCCTCCCAGAGCCGCGCGCTTGCAGGTGGAGCTGCTGGTTGGTAGAATCTGCATGTTTGTAGGTTTAAAGGGCCCTGCTAAACTGTCCTCCAAGGGAGCCAGGCCACTGCGCCCCACCCCCACCCCACAGCAGCAGTGCACGAGTGAGAATCTGCCCCGTTGTCAAGTTATTTGCTCTCGCCTGCCTTACAGGTCAGCAACGCAGAGCCACTGTGACCCACACTTCCCTGGTTTTCTCCGCTCTTTCTCACGCACCCCTTCCTCTGCAGCTGGCGCCATGTTGTTCTCAGTGGAGAGGACAAGACAGAGGAAAAAGCCTGTCCTAACTCTACTGCCTCTGGAGCTTACTTACTTATAGAAGCCTAGAGTTTTGCTTAGGACAAGCCAATTCAAATTCTGGAAATGTCACTGCTATTTTTCTAAGTAACAAGACATCCTCAATAGGGGCAGAGCTGGAGAAACCTGGTTTCGTACACAACTTTGCTGTACAGAAGGGTAAACTGAGGCCTGGAGAGAGGCAGGGAGGCGCCCCACCCCATTACCCCCTTGTCAGTGGGCTGCCTCTCCCAGCCCACCTCTCCTGCTGCTCTTCTCTCCCCAGGACCCCCATGCCCTTTGGAGGACCCCTGGCAGGGGAGACCATGTCCAGGGCAGGCACCCCTTTCATCCCGGAGCTCATCAGTGGCTTGGAACTCCTCCGCCTCAGACCCAACTTCAATAGAGTGGCCCAGGGCTGGGTCCGCAACCTCCCGGAGTCCGAGGATCTGTAGCCCCAGAGACCGGAAGCTCAGAGTTCGGAGAACACCCAGAGCTGAGATTCTGGATCGCACTTCACAGTTTCAAAAGGGCCTTCACACACAATACCTATTGCAAATGGCCTCAAAGGTCACAAAGTTCAGTAGTCCCCAAATGTGGAGTTTAGAAAGTTTTTCCTTTTCCTGAGATGCAGCTGGTCTTTATCTATTCATGTTCTAAATAATTACTAAGTACCTACTATGTGCTAGACTCTGTGACAGCCCTAGGCAGAGGAGCCCAGACCCCCACCTGGAGTAGGAAAAGATAGTGGGGAAGACAGATTTGTAAGGTAGTAAATCACCATACTTCTCCCTAGAGCCTGCCCCTTGGCACCTGAGGAGCACAATGCAGTGAGGCAGGGGAGGGTCTCTAACCCTGGGTGTGAACCTCCTGTCCCAGAGGATTGGAGCAGGGCCTCAGAGGGGGAGTTAAGAGTCCATCAGGGGAAGAGCGTGGGAGGTGGGTGCATTCCTGGCCAGGGGACCAGCACGTGCTGGGGAGGTGCACGCTTGTCATGGGTGGGGGGTGTTCCGGAGAAGGGAGAGGGCTCTGTTAGAGGAGGTGGTGATTCCTGAGAAGGCCAGGCTGGGGTGGGCTGCACTCAGAAAGTGAGGGACGTTCTTGAGCTGGGGGGTGAGGGGTCTCCGTGGTTGCTATGTGGGCACAAATTGCAGGGGAGTAAGGCAGGGAACCAGGAAGGCTTCCAGGAACAAGGCCAGGGCTAGGGAGGTGGCCATGGGGATGGAAAGAAGAGGGCACCTCCCTGGGTGCCTTGCAGGACAGGTGCAAAGTGGGGCGCTTCTAATGACCCCTTCTTCCTACCTTCTGCTCACCGCTCGTGGTGGCCCCGGGGAGATCTTGTGCTAGTTTTCAATAGGAGTAGCTCATTAAGAAGAAGAGAGAAAGGAATGTCTTCATTCAAGTGACAGGGAGGATGATGCGGATGGCTGCTTTTTATTGGGTGCCCCAGCACAGGGGCTGGTGGTAGGTTCTCTACCTATCCAATTTCTGATTTTCAGTCCAACCCTAAAACAGAAGTATTGCCCCATTTTACAGATGTGGATCCAGGCTCAAAGGGGAAAAGGGGCTTGTCCAGGGCCAGAGCCCAAAGGGAAACTGTCCTATTCCAGTGGCTGTCGCTTTTCACTGCATGGAGTGGCCAAGCCGTGCCTGCTCACTCTGGCGTCACCTCATAACGGTGCCTGCCTTAGTGTATAGAGGTTAAGAGTGCGGCCCGGGGCGTCAGGCCGGGTGGGATGTCTCTACTGCCACTGCCAGCCACTTCTCACCTGTGGGCCTCTGTCCTCATCTGTAAGATGAGGACAAGGACAGAGCCCCCTGTGCTGGGTCATTGTGAGCACAGCGACGGACACCTACATAGTAAGCACTAGATCATCATCACACTCTGGCACCTACTGCCCTTCACTGGTGAAGAGGCTCTGGCAGCGGATGCAGCCTGAGAAGCCGGCTGCTGGGGTGTGACAGAAGGTTGGAGAGGCCGAAGCCAGAAGGGCAGCCCCTGATCACCGCGGGGCCCCTTCGCCCAGGAGTTACCTGTCCACCTCGCCTCCTGCTGCCCCCTCCCTGACCCCTCTCTTGGGGAGATGAGGAGGTCAGGACTCCGTCTGGTTCCCGGGGCACATTTTCCTCTCACTCTGGATGTTCCCTGTGCCCCACACAGTCCCAGGGGCCAACAGCCTGACTCAGAAAGCCAGGCTTGCCATCAGTGTGTCATCTTGAATTTGGGCATTGCCGTTTAAAGTCGTGTTTCCATGAACTGGAAACCAGCCGTGAAAGCGTCTGAAACACACAAGAGAGGATTAGGACGGCCTGTGTCTCAGCTCTGCTGTGCCCTGAGGGTGATGGCAGCCACCAGGGCACAGCAGAGGAGAGCCTGGCAGAAGGCCTGCCACAGCTCAAAGCAAAGCCTCACTCCTCTCTTCTTTAGACAGTACGACTTTCACTGATATGCTGTTAGAAAAAAAAAAAAGTATTCTTATTGGAAAACATATAAACAAGCAAGCAAAGGAAGAAGTAAAACGTGAAGGTATCTCCCACATAGCTCCTCCCACGTGACACTGGCCTTCCTGCCCTCCCGCACCCTACCCCATCCCACAAACCAGGGTTGACAATTGGCAACAGCTCAGTCCTTCTAGAATTCTAGGGTTATTTGAATAAATATGTGTATGAGTATTGTTGCATAAATGCAAAGATAGGTTTTCATGGGATCATACTAGATGTATCATTCTGTATTTTGCTGATTTATTCAACAGTAAGTAAATTTTGGATCCTGAAAAAGTGGCTCATTCACCTTTCATGTAATTCAGGGGTCCAACAACTCTTCATATGAAACTCTCTGCCTTTGCCTGATTTGCTCTCTATGCCAATGAAATAAGATAGTGACAAGGAAAGGAAGGGGACCGAGAACAGCCCAGACATGGCAGCCACGAACGAGCTCGAACTGCAGTAACGGGCAACGACACAGAGGCGTCTCAGGAGTGAAGCGGTAGGCAGGGGCAGGCAGGCCTGGTGTCTGCGTTTGCTGACGCAAGCACGTGTCTCACGAAGCCAGAACGGCGGTAATGAGGCGGAAAGAAAGGTGTGTGGTTGTGAGCGGCAGGGATGCTCCTGGGAAGGCTGGGAGCTTTCTCTTTCTGGACCTGGGTAATTGTCACACAGACGTTCACTTGGAAATATTTAATACAGTTGTACATTTGTGTTTTATACACTTTTTCTGTACATATGTGATATTTTACCAAAACAAGGCTTCCATTTTAAAAAAATAGATTAATAGCAGATTAGATGCATGTGGAGACAGAATTAGTGAACTAAAAATGACACTAGATGCACCTAAAGAATTTGTGGGCTGAAAGTGCCCACAATGCATCACAGGGAAGTAAAGAAATGGAGGATATGAGAGAAGTTCAAGGACATGGACAATAGAATAAAAATGCCCAACACCACTCATAGGAGTTCCAGAAGGAGTTTAAAAATGACTGGGGGTTTTCCAGATGTGGTGAAAGCCAGAACTTCATATAATCTTCACCCTGTTATGAGGACAAATTAACTCCTTCAGAAACTCTGTACTAAAATCCCAGAGCTCCAAAGTCACAGAGAAGTGTCCAAGACACCCAGATAAAAAGGTTAGATTACCTACAACGGAAAAACACTTAGAGTAACAGCAATAATGAAAAAAATATATCTTCAAGCAGTGGGAGCAAAATAATTTTCAGACAAATAAGTATTAGGAGTTTCCCACTCACCCCTGCAAGAGCTACAAAAGAACATATTCCGGGAAGGATCCAGAAAGAAAGTACAGAATCTAAGCAGCAGTGATGAGCAGAGATCAATTCCACAGGCAGCAGAGAGGATGAGGAAGAAGCAAAGGCACATAAACTAAGGTGGGATAAACCCACTCAACCGAGTCGGTCATCACAGTAAATACGGAGGGACAGGACTTGCCAGGCTGAAGACAAAGATGTGCAGATGGGGTCAAAGGCCATTCCAGCTCCGTGCTGTCCACAAGCAGCACTCCTACAAAAATAACACAGAAGCACAGTGAAGAAGGGGGAAAGGGCAAACCAGTCAAATACCGTCCCAAAGAAATGTGCTCCACCCTCCGGCACTGTTGGTTGGATTGGTACAAACACCATGGAAAACAGTATGGAGGTTCCTTAAAAAATCAAAAATAGAACTACCATATGACCCAGCAATTCCACTTCTGGGTATATATCTAAAGAAATTGAAAACACTAATTAAAAAAGACATATGCCCCCTTATGTTCATTGTGGCATTATTTACAATAGTCAAGATATGGAAGCAGCCTGAGTGTCCATCAATAGACACATTATCAAAGAGGTGGTGTATATATACAATAGAATATTACTCAGTCATAAAAAAGAATGCAATCTTGCCATTTGTGACAATATGGGTAGACTGACCTAAAAGGTATTTGGCTAAGTGAAATAAGTCACATGGAAAACAACAAAAACCATATGATTTCACTTATGTGTGGAATCTTAAAAACAAAATAAATGAACAAACAAAGGGGAAACAAACTCATAGATACAGAGAAAAAACTATTGGTCACCAGATGGGAGAGGGGTTGGAGGGATGGAGAAAAAGGGTGAAAGGAATTTAGAAGTACAAATTGCCAGTTATAGAAATATTTGTGTGGACATGAAATACAGCACAGATAATATAGTCAATAACATCGTAATACCCTGGCTAGTGTAGCTCAGTGGATTGAGTGCTGGCCTGTGAGCTGGAAGGTCACCGGTTCAATTCCCAATGAGGGCACATGGCTGGGTTGTGGGTCAGGACCCCAACTGCGGGTATGTGAGAGGCAACCAATCAATCTCACACATCTTTCCTTCTCTTTTTCCATCCCTTCCTCTTTCTCTAAAAATAAATAAAATCTTTAAAAAACTAATATTGTAATAACTACATATGGTGCTGGATGGGTACTAGACTTACCGGGGTGATCACTTCATAAGGTATATAAATGTCTAATCACTCTGTTTTACACCTGAAACTAATACACGTCAACTATAATTGAAAAATAAATTTTTAAAGAAGAAAATGTGTTCTAGTCATATTAATAGCAAAGTAAGAGTTTTGGACAAAAAGCATTACCGGATAAGGATACTTACATAATGATAAGCCCATAATCATAGTGAAAAATTTAAGTTTTTGCAATTATTGATCAGTTATCAAATAATGAGTAAGGGTATAGAAAATTTGAACAATAAAATGAAAATGTAGAATCCTACCACCAAATTAGAGAATACTCATTATTTTCAACCACCTATGAGACACTTAAAAAAATAAACACATAAGCTTTTATCTATCAAAGGACACTGTCGAGAGAGTGAAAAGGCAACTCACAGGAGAGATTGTAATGCAAAGGATAAAGTAAATACCCACGAATCCACAGTGATATAAATAAATGATTCAATAACGAGGAAGAGACAAATCTTCCTCCACTCCTTTAGGAGGTGAAGCGTAGCGCCCCCTCCTGCGGACTGCAGGCTGGGCTTGTCGACTTCCAAAGAACAGAGCAGGAGGAGGGAAAGTAGTGCCTTTACAAAGAAACCTGAAAGACACTCCTGTAACCACATGATGAAGCCAGAACCCTAGGGCAGAGGTCACTGTACCCTCATCCCCTTTTACCTCCACTTATTTTGGGGTACAGTGTCTCACTGTAACTTGGCTTCCACATTGCACTCTTTGCCCCACGGGCAGGCGCTGCCGTCCTTTAGTTGTTACGCTGCTATTCCTTCTGAGCCTTCTCCACAAGGGAGCAGCCCAGAATACCACAGGTAGGGTAGTGAGAAGGATTAGGAGGAGAGGCATCATGGACCAGAGGTTACCTTGACACGCCCAAGGTCGCACAGCTGGGAGGTGCTGAAGTGAGGGTTCAAACTCAGGTAATCTAGCTCCAGAGTGTTTGAATCATCACTCAGTATCAACAGAAGTTTTGTCTTTTGTGATTAGCTTTGACTACCTGTTACTGGAGTAGCCCTAGTTGCTTTAACAGAACAGCCACCCCCAGGTCTCAATGGCTTACTGTGACAAAACCCTCCTACCAAAAGCCCCACCAAGGCAGTGACAGAGGAGCCTAGGGTCTTCCAGTTGTGTGACTGTCATCTTCCCAGACCATCCTGCTCGTGTAGCCAGATGGGGGAAAAGCTCACCAGGCTGGGCAAGATGTTTGTACAGGTCTGGGCATGGCAAAGGTACCCCCAGCCCTGTGCCCTAGAGAAGGAAATGGAGTCTGGTAACCAGCTATGTGTTTGTGCAAAAAGTATCTAATTGGCTCCTAGTTCTGATTTACTCAAGAAAGACTGAGCATCTATTCTATACTTCAATGTACACTGGCTTATGCTTTTCAAAAACCAGGACAGTGTCAAAATTTAGAATCTCTTCCTTCTCAAAAAGGCAACAATATGCAATTGGGTGGTCATACATTGGCGTGGGTGTGTGTATTCAAATTTGGCTATTATTCAAACATTATTGCTTCACATCTTACTCACAAATTGGCTAGAAATCTTTTACATCCTGAAAAGTAAACCAAAAAACTGCCCCCAAACCCTACCCAAAATAGTGCCAAAATATTAGAAAGTACCCTCTATTACTGAAATAAAATCAAATTTGTTTCTAGATTCTTCTTTAAAAAAAAAAGGCACAATGAAACCCTCCAGAGGAAAACAAGAGTTCTCTGTTAAGCTACATAAGGGTGCTTGTTACACGGGGTGTGTCCATCCCACACACATCGATTTTAGATAAAAATGACACGGAATTGGCTTCGTGGATAAATTTCACCTGTTTCCGTTTAAAATGACTTTTCAAAGCTACCATTTATCGGCCGCCACGTGGCAGGCTGTGGGCCTTTTCATCATCCGAGTGAACAGAGGCAGAAATCAAGTCCAAGGCAAAAATTTATGTTTATATGTAACGTGTTTTCAACTCCCACTGACCTCAAGTTCAGCTACCGAAGGATGAAGAAAACAAATCTAGAAATAAGTCTATGACATCTGGAAAATTGACCCGTTTTAATTTTTTAAAAACAAACAAACAAAACACAACATCAAATTAATTTTACCATTTACAATTCAGTTACACCCAAGCATCCTCAGACCAGAGTGCCCCGCCCAGAGGCGGGAGTCGAACCGTGTGGACACACTCGGCCGAGAGCCAAAGCCCAGCCTCCGGCACCGTCTCCCTGCCCATGCACGCGGTGCCTCCGCTTCAGTCTGTCAAGTGCCGCACAGGTCGTTCTTCAAAATGGTCCATCCCAAACACCAGGTTTCTTCAACGATGCACCACTTCGTGACATTTGTTTCCATCCAATCGACAGGAATAAAAAGAATTTTTGTTTTTGTCCTTTTCGGTAGCATGGAGAAGTGACAGTGTCAGCCAGACCCTTCCGTGAGCGGAGAGGGGCGGGGTGACCGGGCGGCACGGGCTGCTGGTTCCCACGTGTCCTCCTCAGGGTGCGACTGCAGAGGTGTCAGATCCCACTCTCGCCACTACAATGATTAGTACTGTCATCTCTTTTTAGACGATAAAAAGGAAAATACCCAATGGACATAAAAATGGTCAAAAGGTTTTTACCGCAGGTCAATTTTCCTCTCCCCACCAAAATACAAAAGGAACATAGAGCTGGGAGGGTAACTCCGCTGGACATTCCAATTCACCCCGCTGCTTGTTCCCCACTGGAGTAAGGGGAGCAGGCACTCAGTTTTATTAGTAAATGAAAGTAGTAACCAGATGTGTTAATGGCAGCTTATTTGAGGTCCAGCAATCAAATCATGGCTGTCGTTCTCCGACTGCCCACATCTGAACACATTCGGCTACCGTGGAAACTACAAAGGAAGGACAATGTATTTATTCCAAGATTCGTTACTGGGATTCTGAGGCGCCCCTCTTCTGCAGAGCCCCAGCGCGGTGAGTGTGCTAGGGGCTGCCGTGCTTCCCCGCGTGAGCCCCCATCCTCTGCGGGTCCTGAGAAGGGTAGTGGATTGGTCCCGGAGCCCTCATGAAAGGAGGAGGCGGTCCCATCGGGTGGAACATGTGCGGCCCAAAACCTGCAGGCGGGGAGAACAGACGTGTTAGCTCGCGGTTCTCCCGGCCGCCCTTCAAACCTCTGCATCTTCCTAAGGCCACTACCACTTACGTAAACCAAATGACAAGGGGCTTCAAAAAATGTCAGTTTCTGAGACTTCCTTAGGAATGTCTCCCTGCATTACTTCCTTGGTTTGAGAAGTCCTCTCAGTCCAGATTAAAAGAAAACTCCACAGGACTCAAGGTACATGCCGGTAGGTCATCTGAGCCCCTGGCGACTGTCACATCACCCAGTCCTACCAGAGCGGGACTCAATCAGGACTTGGGAGGTGGGAGGGGGGGGTGTCAGGCAGACCCCAATTTGATGGAATCAAATGATGGAAGACGCCGTCTTCCTTAACCTCAATGATTCACACCAGAACGGAGGGTGCTCAGAAACCAGGACTTCCTTCAGGGAGCACGGGAACGCTGCCACAGGAGCGCGGCTCCTGGGACTCACCGACACTGTGGGCGCTGTCACTGACAGTTTCTAGACAGCACCATACAAGTGCCTGCCGGTCCGTGAACTGTTTCTTACTGGCCACCCACAAGGTCAAGACCACAAGCCAAATATAACTAATCACACCATCAAGCGCACTGTTTAGTTCGTGAGGTAATTTTTTTAACAAGACTTTCTTCATCAATTTACTTTCTGGCACAAGCTGCTTATCTTGTTGCAAACAGGCAACAACACTGTGTGAAACCACCAACGCCCACAGCCCCCGCCCTAAGCACCGGGGCTCCGGGGCAGCAGGACTGCGTCAGAACAGGGACGACCTGGCTCGGGGTCTCTGTGGCCCAGTAACACCCGTTCTGAGTGACACCCACTCAGGTCTCCAGGAAACCGGCCACCTCCCCTCCTCGGCAGGCCAGGGAGAAAATGAAGTATCAGGTCAGATCAGATCCACTCAAGGAATTCTACGGGCAAACTCACAGGATTTAGACCGTTGGATGTGACGGTGAGGTGCAGGGACAAAACCCTCCCACGGGTACCCTGGGCTGAGTCAGACGAGCTACTCGGGACGGCGGGGGTTACCTGGGGGTGGGGGCGGAGCAATCCCAGGGGGCGGAGGCAGGGCGATGTTCACCACGGCCGGGGGGCCGCTGGGGGGCAGGTTGAAGTAGTTGGCGGAGGCTTCTTCTTCTGCCGCGGGAGGAGGAGGAAGAGCTGGGGAAGAGAAAACCACCAACAGTTAGAGGGAAGACAACGGTTCAGTGCTGTTCCTAGCCTTTTTCCAGTCTTTAAAGATTTATTTCTAAAGTTTTTCTCACAGATTTGTTTTTAAAATATTTTATTTATTTTTAGAGAGACGGGCAGGGAGGGAGAGAAACATCAATGTGGGGTTGCCTCTCACAAACCCCCAACCGGGGACGTGGCCCGCAACCCAGGCATGTGCCCCGACCAGGAACTGAACTGGTGACCTGTGGCTTCGCACGGAAGAACGCCCAGCCAACTGAGCCACAGCAGTCAGGGCTCCACCGCCCCGAAATCTGAAGTTCCTCCGGGGGCCAGAGACCTGGGTCCAGCCTGAGGACCATCAGCGCAGTCTGGGCACTTGGCACCGCCAAGCTACCATACAGGCAGATGCGCTCACCTCCCGGCAGGCCTGGAACGGGCTCCAGCTTGATCCCAGACTCCGTGGTTCCATCCTTCTCTTTTTCTTTTCCTCTGGCTGCTTGGGACCTGGGACACAGACACAGGACATCAGCACTCGGTCCCTTCCCTCACACCTCTACTTCTCAGGTTCCCGGTCACGTGGAGCTCCTTCGCTCCTCTTCCGCACCCTTTCTCCTGAAGTGCCACAGTGCAGAGTGCCACACAGACTTGGGTTCAAAATCTGTAAGAACTGCTGTAAGGAGTAGAAGAGGCAGCCTCCATGCGTCCGGCACAGAGGCTGATCAGCACCCAGGAAGCACGCCACACGGGTCCCTGCTGCCGTTAGCCATCTTCTCCCTGGTCCCAAGTTGGAAACATGCTGTCCCTTTGAACTTCAGGGCATTTCGGCACTTTCAAATTAGCTATTAGCTATCCTTCTCCACTGGACAGCCAGCCTGCAGAGGACAGAACCTGGGTCTAACACACTTTGCAAACTCCCAACTCCACCTTTCAGGCGCCAGCACAATACTTGGCCAAAAGGGCCGGTCACAGGAAACAGAGCGCTCAGAGAAGATTACCACGCCGAAGCCCCAAACAAATTCCCAAACCGGGATGATCCCAACCGCCACAGGAATGAACGTTAGAGAATTAAAAATCCTTTTCAGTGTATTCACCAAAGGCTTATAGCCCCCATGAAAATCCTAAAGATGTTTTAAAAGCAGTCCATTCTCACCTTCCCCACTTCACGTTGAGTCTGCGGCCGTTGACAATCAGCTTGTTGAAGGACTTCTCTGCGGCCACCTCCGCCGCCTGCCGTGTGGCGAACTGGATGAAGGCGCACTGCTGTCTCTGCACCACGGTGATCGTCCGGATCTCGCCGAACTGGTAGAAGTGGTTTCTGAGGGGCGCAGGCAAACGGGACCGAGCGTCAGCAACACTCAGCCTCCCTGGGGAGGCCGACAGGCCGCTGAGTCTTCCACTGACTCGGCACAAGGAACATGGCCCCGTGGCTATCTGCCCAACCCCCTGCAGGTAACCCCCAATACCTCACTGAGGGAGCCACATACTGACAGAAAGTAAAATAACAAGCAAATAAAGGTGAGAGCATCTCAGGTGTTTTTCCATGGAGAAAAGGGGGCCCCAGTAAAATACTTAAGGACCCTAAACCCAAGATAAGGGGCTGGCCAAACACAGCCCCCATGGCCCATGTGCCAAGAACGTTAACAAAAATTTAAAGGTTGTAAGAAAGGGGAGAAGGGAAAAAGTCTGCCACCCTCTGGGGACTGTCTAGCTCACTTAGTCTGAGTTTAGTGGAGACAGGCTGCCAAGGGCTGGTTATAAACTTAGAGGAGCTCCTTCCCCACTTTCTCTCTCCGGAAGAGGTGTTCCTGCTCTCTGCCCAGCTGTCTCATCTAGCTGACCAAAACACAAGCCAAGAATCATACAAACTTACCAAATGCCAATCTCTTTAAAAAGCCAACAATTCAAACCACATGAGTCTTATAATTGCAAAGCTCTTCCTCCCTTACATAATTAAGCCTACTTGGATGTGTGCCCTATTCTAAAAACTGATTGGCTGTTAGGCCAAATAGGATCTCATGTAATTACCACCATATGCAAGTATGGAATAAGCACTATTGATGAACATTTCTACTTTGGCATCACAGAGAACAATTTTATAAAACTTCTAGTTGGCATATTTACTGACTATAGACTGGCTAAAGAAAAAATGTATTTTGTAAAGGACTATCTTGCCTGCCTGCTTTTTGCCCCCCCCCAAATTATTCCAGGGAAGTTAAGCACAAAAAGAGCTCATAAAATTCTACCCGCAGACCTTAGGTCTGTCTCAGTAATGGTGTCGCCCAGACCGCCAACATAAAGCGTGGTGATGGTCTTGTCCTCCGGCGGGTCCAGACGGGGCATCGTGGAAGCCCGCTTCAGAAGCTTATCTGCCACAGGGTCGTTGATTCCGTAATATCGGTCTTTAATGTTCTGATCAGCAAGGGGGTCATCCGGATCTGTAGGCTTCTCATGTCTGTGGTTCAAGAAAGAACAATGCCCAAAGGTGAAACAAAGGAAGAAATTTATAGGTATCACCCAACAGCAGCTACGTAAGTCCCAAATACATAGCCTGAAACACTTCTAAACTAAAACCTTGGCCGTACCAAAACAATTATCAAAATAGCTAATATCAAGTGATTTGCTGCAGCCCAAGGACCTGACAGCCTCCTAAGAGCCATTTCAATGGCCACCGAGGGAGGCAGAGTTTCCTTATACAGAAACGCTTTGGTGCGATGCACCCCAAAATAAAGGGCAACCAAAACAGTGTTTTCACTCTCTAGGCCACTGGTTCTTAAAACTATTTGGGGTCTTGTACTCCACTGAGAGTCTGATTAAAGCTATAACCCAGCCCTAGAAAAGCCCCAGGAAATGGAAGTTTTTTTTGGCAGGGCCGGGGATAACCAACCCAAGTTAAGAGCCCCTAACCCAGACGTGTGGCAATCCAACTGAAACACACTCACACACCCTCGGATGCCTGACCTTAACTGACCTCAGCTATACGCTGTGATTCAAGCCAGTGACACCACGACAGTGAAGACTTGTGTGTCAGGTCGAAACCCTCAGGGTCAACATCCGTGTCATACAGCACAGCAGTTTAGCTTCCCGAGGCTCAGTCATAAGTAAAAGTTCCATTATATGTAAACACGACAATTTAATCAAGCATTTCTAGATTTAACAGTCTTAAGACATGAGCTATTCCATACTACTTGTATTACCATACTAGCTGTATAAACTTTTAGACTTCAAAGCAGAAATAGTTTAAGCTACCACCTGCTACTTCTTCGGTGACTTATCACGTGCAAGCAAATGCTGAACACGCACCGCGGCTCCTACCTGTACGGACACTCCTCTCCTCTCTTACACTCCCCTTTCACCCAGAAGGAGCAGATGTGGGGCCGGTTCCTTTTGTAGTAGGGAGTGGTCCGGGCCAGTTTGAGCAGCATGTCACTGGTGGACGTGGCTTTCCCCAGCATGCCAACGG
This sequence comes from Tonatia bakeri, assembly GCA_004024845.1. NCBI lineage: Eukaryota > Metazoa > Chordata > Mammalia > Chiroptera > Phyllostomidae > Tonatia > Tonatia bakeri. The sequence continues at coordinate 87,281 of PVIA01003393.1, forward strand.
GCCGTGTTCCATCCGAGTTAGAAATCTACGCAGGGGTGGCAAATTCACAAGATAAATTATGTCAACTGTGTCAGCAGCCCACTAGGGTTCTCTTATCCAATACAGGCCATGACAAGGAGGTGGCCGTACCTCCCTCTCCATGTTCTGTGTGTAGTACTCTTTGTTGACGTCCGACTTCGGCATGTCGTCCTTGAAGGACAGCCCCGCATCCCGGACCTGGATGGGCAGGCCTGGCACGAAGGAAGGAGGGAAAAAACACTCAGGTGTGTTTTCAAATACTACTAATTATACATACAGAGTACAGGCTCATCCCTTCCTTCTCCACTTTCTTCTTTGGTACCAAAGACTTTCCTATATTTTTACTTAAAATCTTTAGCACCATCAGACAAACACTGCTACACAGCATTCTAAGAAGCTGTTCTAATTCCTGAGCTGTCATAATTTCGAAATGACTGTTTTAGAAAATCTTTTAGATGAACAGACTTTGGGAATAGTCACACTTGACCTATAAATTAATAACGTATCCAGCTTTTATTATAACACCATTTATTTAAAAGTCATGAAAAGTGGTTAATTTTTAGGCTGGTCCTACAGGTCCTCTGGACAGTCACATCATGGTCAAGTGATTGTCATTATATTCTAGATCCAGAACACCTCTTTAACAAACATAAATAATATGTGACCAGGACTCTGAGAAGCAGAGTCACTTTCTGAATTTAACATTCACAAACTCCTATTTTCCTCTTTCCTTTTATTGTATAGTTGAAACTCTTGCTGAAAAACTATTTTCTCATAAACAAGTCACCTTCAGTTAAAAAAAAAGCAGTTACCCTGAAACAGTAGCAGTCCTAACAACAATACAGTTGAGACAAAAACCTGAAGCACAATTAGCCTGTGAGCTTCTGGCAGGGACTGTGGGAAAAGGCTCTGGATCTAGAAAGAAGCCCAAGGCGAGGAACAGGACAGTACCTTTTCCTGCCTCAGCTGCAGGGATGTACGTTAGGGAGTCTTAGGCTGGTTCCAGTTAATTCCCAACTTTTCCTTAAGTTCCTACTGTGGTCCAGGAGGACTCTAGGATGCCCTAATACGGTTCTTCTAGCAGAGCACAGCAGACATTCCCAAGTGGGGTCAAAACTGAGGTAGGGCAGACACGGGAGACAGGAGGACTGGCTGGTTGTCTGGGGCACCTGCACAATTGCAGGTCTACTCGACCCAGCAAACATACCGTACTCCAGATCCAAAAGGCAGGTCTGACACACATTCTTCAGTTTACTGCAGGTCTGGCACACTTCGGTCTTCTTGAAGCGCATGCGGACCCCGGGGCACCAGCGGAACACTGTGAACGGCCTGGCACAGATCTATAACACGAGATAAGCCACAAGGGGTGAACGGTCCGACCTGGACAATCAATCCAGGAGACCCAACAGCAAGGGGGGAATTCAAAGGAAGGATCTCCAAGTTCAGGGCTTGTTTATAAGAGACCTTCACGATCATTCAGTCTAAACGCCATCTGATATTTCAAACATATCTACAACACCCTGCCGCAGTAGTAAAAAATTCACATAATACAGAAATGAGATACTCAAAAGTCAAAGTCCTCTCCACCCCAGAGGTAACCACCATTAATAATCTGACCTGTAATTTTTTTGGGGGTGGGGGATGGAGAGTGTCATATGCTCCTTTGAGAATCTTACGACAGCTGTGAGCTTCCTCCCCAGCGAAAATTCTCATGTGTACAGTCGATCAACACTTGTTATACAACCTCAGGGTGTCTGAAGCCCACCCACAGACACTAGGTTAAGAATCCCTACATTAAATGGCTCGTTTTCTCAACCTCACACACGAACTAGTCAATGAATATATAAATGATTCATGAAAGTTGGGTCGCACTTTTATTGGAGGGCCCCAAAGCCTGCAAGTTGAAAGCTGACTTGGTAGAAAAATGGAAAATAAAATGAAATCATTACTCTTTAACAGACATACTTACTTTGCATTCTTTCCCATACTTTTCTTTGGTCTGAAATAGAAAAGGAACAGAAAAGAACTCAAGTTCCAGGAAAAAAAAAAAAAAAAAGACCAGATGTCTGCTTCTTCCCCAAATACAACCCAGGAAATGTGTCTGGAGATCCCTGGCATTTTAAAGGGGGGGTAGAGGAAAAACATTTTGGGGTGGTGTACGGTATATATTCAAATCACCTACTATGACTTATAATCTCCTAAGAATCTCACTGATCTAACATCAGGTAAGCACTGTGTTTCCACAGCCACAGCTCCTAGGTTCACTACTGTCTCCCAAGTTCTCTCCCAAGAACTGAAATTCCTAAGTTTCCACAGTCCCCCAGTCAGAAAGGATGTGGCTGTGGCCAGCCCATTTTACAAAGGTTAGTCACAAGGTAACCACCACAGATTGCACTGATACCCTTCCTCCACACAGTAAATGTTCCCTTCCCATAAGCTATTTAACATTTTGAGTGTATCAATATACCAACACCTGCGACAGATCAAAATACAGTCCTGATCTAACTACTGACTGTTAATGGTCACTAATTTTACTCTTATTTATAACAATAGGGGCCACGGCCACCTTATAATAAAGAGACAGAGAAGGTGCAGCGGACAAAAGCTATTTGATTAAGAGTCAGGAAACTGAGTTATAGCTGGTTCTCCTTCTAATGTACTAAGGTCCCTAGAGTGAGAATATCTGAATTTAAATCCCAGCTCCACTCACTACTTGCTATATGAAAAAACATAAGCTCAAGTTTCTGGTTAATCGATCTCCCAGGTAAATGCTCGACAAATCCAAGCTATTATTACTGCTCCTACATCACAGGACTGTTGCTGAGTTCCAAAGTGGCAGAATAAGCATGACAGTCCTTTGCAAACTGCCGTAGGCTTTGGGTCAGTAAAGAAGCATCGTTACTTCCGGCTGGCTAAGGGGAGTGCTTCGCGGACAGTGCAAGTACCACCATGTTGACAATATGAGTAATTCCCGCTTCACACACGATCACTCACCATTCGGATATATGGGTTTTCTCCAAGACACGTCTGGCACAGAATAGGGAAATCCTGGTGAAGTTGGGAAATCAGGTTGAGAGCCAGGCTCCGTCCGAGGCCCCTGCGATCTCAGCCCCACTCTTGGGTAACGGGAGTGGTGGGGGTGGGTATCAGTGGGAGGGAGGTGGGGAACAGGGCAGGAACCGCGGTCCAGCATGGGTCCGGTCGCGGGAGAGGGAGCTGTCTGCTCTTCCGGCGGGAAAAGAGACCAACACAAAAAGAGCGGAGGGGGACGCCACGGAGAGGGGGCTGGGCTCGGACCCAGGCTAAGCCCCCTCCCTCCAGCCTCCGGCTCCGGCCTCGCTAGGCCGCGGCGCTGGCTCCTCGCCGGGGTCCCCTCGGCTTCGCTGCAGCCCCGGCCGTGCCCGGCCGTAGGAGGCCCGGCCTCGGCGCCCCTCTCCGTCCCGCTCCGGCGGGCACACTCACCGCATCCTCCCAGTTCTGCCTGTTGTAGGTGTTGGAACCCAGAGAAGTCGCCATCTTGAGAGCGTCCGGGGGCAGCGGAAGCTTCCGAGCGCGGAGAGGACCGCCACAATCCCGTCAGGCCCCGGGCCGCTTCCCGGCCTGTTACGTATTATTTGCGCGTCTCCTGCGGTCCTGGGGCGGGGCCCTGCGCGCCTGGGCGTCGCGCGCTGGGAAAGTCTTCGCTTTACGTTTGGAGTCGTAGTGTGATAAACTCTCGGTGCTGCTTTTGAGTTGGTCCCTCGTTGGGATGAAGATCCCCAAGTACATCTGATTTATTTAAAAATGGAGTGAAAGAGTAAAGGAACGTGTAATGAATGAGGGGGTGGGGTTAAAGCCTCGTTAGCTCATACTGAGCGCTCATTAGGGCAGATGCTGGGTGGACGGCTTGCTATGCCAGTATCTTATTTCTCACAGTAACTTGCTGGGCTGCCTGAGTCAGCAAGCAAGGAACAGAACGTCTATCCCCGGCTGGTGTAGCTCAGTGGATTGAGTGCGGGCTGCGAACCTAAAGATCGCGGTCTCGATTCCCAGTCAGGGCACAGGCCTGGGTTGTAAGCCAGGCCCCCAGTTGGGAGAACGCAAGAGGCAACCATACATTGGTGTTTCTCTCCTTCTCTTTCTCCTTCCTTTCCCTGTCTCTAAGAGTAAATAAATTTTTTAAATCTTATAAAAAACATAACGTCTAATTAAATTTGAATTTCACATAATATGTTTTAATATAGATATTTCCAGACATACTAAAATTGTTACCCAACAGCAACTGGGGTCCTGCTGCCCACTGCCACCCTGTAGGCAAAATTCCATAGGCAAAGGTTTGCTGATAAGGAAAGGAGTCTTTTTTAATAAAGCTTCATGATTTGGGAATAATAGCTTTTCACTTGCATTAGTCACTTAAAACTGTCAATCTGTCAATTAATGCTAATCCCTTTAATTCTTTATTACAATTTTATTCACTTAAACCTATCAATTAAGGCTAAACTCTTAACACCTGGGTTCTCCTATCATTCCCCTGTGTTTAGTTATCTGATTTCTTATAGGGTTAATTTACAAACTAAAACAACATGAGATATAAAAGTTAACATAATTTTGGAAGAATGGCAGGCTTCTGCCTCAGAGCTAGTCCCCTCTAGAACACCCAAACAATAAACCTGCTGCCCTCTGCCAGGCCAGCCCCATCCTAGGCTGTGCAGAGTTCCTTTCCATCCAAAATACGGTCTGTCAGTGGAGAAACGCAGGCAGCTGCTGCACACCACCCAGGCATCTGCTAGGAAAAGGGGCCCAGGAGCCAGACGCTCTCTGGAGGCGTCAGCTTCTCGGCCAGTCCCGCCCTAGACCATTTACCATCGCCTCCGCAGACGCCTCCTGAGGCCCCTCCCTACTTCTCCCCAGTGGTCTGATCAGATCTGTCTGTGTCAATAGTACTGTTTTTACAACTTCTGACATGAAGTGTCTTAGGGATCGACACAGGCATTGCTATATCATTTTGGGGAGCAAGTTATAGCCACTCTGCCAATATTTTATGAATTCAAGCATTCTGGTACCAACTTTATAGTTTTTGACATATCTGATCATCAAACTACCTAAAACATTTGTCCCCTAATTTTTAAAAATGATGTTTATTTAAATATAGTTTCTGTACAGTGTACCTTCTAGTTGTACAGTTAGGAAATTTTACATACACTCACCATGAAGGTAGACTAGTTCCATGCCAAGAAGTCCCCTCATGCCCAAGTCAATCCACTTGTCCCCACACACACTGTCAGAAGCCAGCCACTGGTGTGGCTTCTGTCCCCATAGTTTTGCCTTTTCCAGAATGTCCTAAGTGGAATCCTATATAGCTTTTGAGGTCTTCTTTTCCTTAGAATATTGTATTTGAGATTCCCCATACAGTTACACGTATCAGTAATTTGTTCCTTTTTACTGCTGAGAATTCCATTGAACAGATGTACCAGGGGTTTAAAAAAAATGTTTGCCAGTTGATAGACATTGGAGTTGTTCCAGATTTCCATGAATGTGAGCAAAGCCATTATAAACATTCATATACAGGTTGTTGTATGGATGTAGGTTTTCATTTGTAAATACCTAGGGGTGAGATTCTTCAGTCATATGGTAAATACGTATTTTTCTGTATGAGAAAGTGCTTGGGTTTATCTGTGCTTCCTGGATCTGTGGTTTGTCTTTCATTATATTTTGAAAACTATTAGATGTCATCTGTTCAGATATTCTCCTGCCTAGTTTCTTCTCCATCTGGAACTCCAATCACACACGGCACACCCTTCAGTACTGTCCCACAGGTCTTGAACACACTGCTGTTTCACTCTCGGTAATGGGTTCAGTTTGAATCATATCTATTGACCCATCTCCAGGTTCCCCAGTTATTCTTCAGCTATGACAAGTCTACAATATCTAGAAGATATTCCTCATCTCTGATCTTGTGTCTTTTATTTCAATTTGTCTTACATAGTTTCTACATCTTTGCTGGATTCTGCTCACACAAACTCTGCTCAATTTTCAACTAGATCCTTCGACATGTTAAGCAGAGTTTAAGTCCCTGTTTGAAAGTTCCTACATCTGAATCATACCTGGATATGGTCTCGTTGTCCATGAAAAACCAGTTGGGTTTTTTTTGTGTATCTTTTTTTTTCTTGATTGCCAGTCAGTGCTTACATAACAGTAGCAACTGGATAAATAGTAGTGATGCTTGGAAATGGACAAACGTCTTCTGCTGTCAGGCTATTTGTGCGGGGTTTGGTCCATCTAGTCAAGAATTGAGCTGGGTTTGGGTTTTGTTGCTGCTATGGTCGCCTTGAATGTCCCACAGCTTTCACCCTCCAGCATTATTTTGTGCTTTAGGTTGAAACTGAAGAACTTTTCCCAACCGTTCATATTTCATCCTTAGCGTCCAACTGTCCAGCACACCTGCACCATGGCGGCCAGTCTGTGCCCTCCCTCGCCCCCAGCAGCTGATGTTTGTTCCTAGCACCTTGCCAGGTGGGTGGTGGCGGAGGGGTCAGAGGTTTTGTGGGTTTTTTTGCTGTTGCTGCTGTTCTAATTCAACCTCAGTCTTTAATAGGTTCCTTGAGGTCAGGTTTTGGGAACCGGTCTCTTCTCAGTATGGCTGCTGCTCCTCTCTGTGGCAGCCAAAGCCTGACTTACTGTAGGGGCGGCTGGTCTTGTACAGCACGTTGCTGCCCTTCCTGTAGTGGGAGATCTTTAATGGAATTGGTGTGGAATCCTGGGGCTCAGGGCTGCATCTTGCCCCTCCCAAGGTTGAGGTTTTTTCTTAGCTCGCTCCAGCAGCAATGAGAGATGGGCTTTGCTCCTCCCCGAGTGGCTTAGGCCTGTTTGCTCCTTATGAGAGAAGGGCCTGGGCAGGGCGGGGCAAGGCTTCATGCCTTCCCCGAAGTGGTGACAGATCCCTCCCGCATGCCTCTGAACTCAAGAAGGCTCTGTAGCACTGGGGCACCGCTCCTGTCTCCGCAGGTCTTTCTTGTGGACACCTGGTGGACGTGGTGAGTGCATGCAGGCTTCAGTGTCGGAAGCTCTTAGGGGTTCCATCCTGCCACGCTAGCCCAAAGTTGGCCTTGAACAATTCCTCACTATTTTAGTTGATTTCCTCTTACCTGCTCATGCAGCAGCCGACACTTCTACCTTCCGTGCTCTGCTAACGCAGGTGAGCCAGCCTGCAGGTCTGCCCTTTCTCCGGAGGGGTCAGCCCTCCTTGAGATTCAGTGTTTGACTGCTCTGCGCTGCTCTGCTCCAACGGTCCCAATAAAACTTATTTTTGTCATATACACCTTCACTTTTTTTTAGGGGCAGGGGTGACACTTTCCAGGTTTCTGTATCATAGGCAGCAAGCAGTCACTCTTATTTTACAAGGAAACTTTGATCACTTCTGTAAATAGAGAATTAGTGTCACATTTAGATGTAGCCTTAAAAACAAGTACAAGAAAATGAAACATGTTTTTACTAAATAGCTACCGTTGTCTGCCAAAGACTCAGCCAGAAGGCTATGTTAAAAAAGAGAATGAGTGTTAGATGTGGCAAACATAATTCTGAGTATTGATGCTTTTTCCTTTATTTAACTGGAAGGATGGGGCCGGGGGACACGAGAAGGAAACAACTTTCTCACTTGAGGTCATTATCTTGTGCAGCCGTCCAGCACCTAGAATGAAATATGTTTCACCACAGATGTCCCTGACTGTAAGAAAATGAGGATGAATGAGGCATGACAGTCCCCGCCCCCTTGTCTGTGTGGGGTGCCTTCCCAGACTGCCAGCGGAGGCCTGAAACCTCGGATAGCACGGAACACTATCTGTCTTGTTTTCTCCTATATGTACACACCTCTTCACTTCAAGGAAGCACTTTATGGCTTCTCCTTGGCATATCCCAATGCCAGCTTCACTTCCTGTGTACTTTGGGGCCATCATGAAAACTAGGGTGACCTGAACATGACCACTGAGGTACCACAACAGTCGGTCTGATAAACAAGACAGCCCCTAAGTGACTAGCAGGCATATACAGCATGGATGGCTGGACCAAGGGGTAATTCATGTTGTGGGTGGGACGGACTAGGATGGCATAAGATCTTATCACGCTACACAGAATAGCACACGAGTAAACATGAGTTATTTCTGGAATTTTTCGTTTAATATTTTTGGACCACAGCTGACCACAGTTAACTGAAAATTGTGGGGTGGGGGGGACGACCATATTGCAATTGTGCAAGTGACTTAGGTCTGTGCTTTTGCGTTGGCTCCCGGCTGCCCTCTGAATGGAACACAGGAGAAAGTGATGACCAAGGGGCCCGGACTTGGCCCCGAAGGAGTGTGCTGCACACACCCACCATCCCAGCACCCAAGAAAGAGGCAAATGCTCTGGAGGGGTACGGTGCTGTGCATTAGGATCCCACCTAGATGGAAGTAAGGGAGAGACAGGAGCAGGAAAGTGATTCTGAAGGTGCAGGGGAGGGAGAGTCTTCTACATTGAGAAAACACCAGAACACGAAAGCTCAAGTTAAGTAAGGTATTTGGCTTATGACTAAGAGGCATATGTATAGTAAAACAGGTAAAAGACCAACACCTATATACGTAAGGAAAAGGATGATAGTATTAGTCAATATTTGGCGCCCACTATTTGCCAGGCGTAGGTACTAGGCTCTGCAGACACAGCGATCTTATAACTGCAATCCCCACACTGTGGAGCTCATGCTCCAGGATGAGACCAACAGCCAGACTGAGCATGAGCAGATAAGGGGCTGAGAACCGACCGTGTTTAACGGTGTGGACTGCTGGTGACGTGGAGGGGCTGTGGGGTCCGGTGAGACTGGGAAGAGAGGAACTGAGAGGGGGGCTGGGGGCTCTGTGTCGAGGGAGTAGAGAAATGGGGCTGAACAGGGGTGTGAGGTCAAGTTCTTTTTTCAGGTCAGAGAAATCATAAGAGAGTGCTGGAAAGAATGTAGGAGAGGGAGGGGAAAACTTGTCCTTCAGCAGGTACAAGGTGAGAAGGAGTGCGCTAAGGGGTGGGGAGTTATGCAGGAGCGTGAACAGTTTGCTTCTGTACAAGGAGGAAGAGTCATGTCACTATAGAAGGGGGGTGAGTGGGCTACTTGTTGGAGCTGGGCCACTTCATATATTTTAAAGTTTACCTTTGGGAGCCACGACCTAGGACAAGCTGGTGGAGACCTAACAACGTAACATTTACATAATGGTTCAGGTAACATCTACCCATTCAATGTTGCAGTGAACCCACCTGATATAAGGTTTTAGCTTAGTTCATGTAAAGAAATGGGGGAAGGGAGCAAAGCCCACTCACTGGTTCTCATACTCACTCTCTGGACTCCACCTGTCTTCTTACCCGGAGTCATGCTATCACAGTCAGTCTTCATGAAACCAAACAAAGACATTCAGGCTTTGTCTGCTTTATTTGACTACACTGAGTTAAGCAATAAGGCAAAACAGGAATTTGTCATTCATAAAGATCAAGGAGTGCCTCTTATTCCAACAAGGGACCAAAAAGGTGGTTTCTCCACAAATATGCATGACATTTAGCTCATTACGCCTACAAGCACACTGAATAAAATTTTGGTGGGCTAATCAAATCACAAATCCAAATTACCTTCATCTTAGGTTTTCCAAACTGTAGTTTCTAGTGCTAATGACCTCTAACTCGCCTGCAGTGCTGCACAACGACGATGCATCACAAATCTTGCACCACATCTAATGCACAAAAGCGACAAATAAGTTTCGAATTTACCAGCTGCAGGTGCTGAACCATTTCTACTAACACACGGAACACCAGCCTGCACTGAGAACTATCTTGAGGATACTAAACAAATGGCTGTTACTCTGCCAGTTAATTTGGCTTCTGAAGGAAACAAATTCTATGATCAAGTGTTTTTGTGTTTCTGTCACAGGGGATGATGAGACCCATTTCTTCAACAGTAGTCCCTTTAGGAACCAATACCAGCTCGGTGCCATGGGTGGGCCGCACGCGTCTCCGCTGCGAACGTGTGACCTGAGGGCTCTTCTCCATGGTGACATCCTTCCCTGCACTGGCAAACAGGAGCAGCGACCTCACAGTAGATTCTAGCACATACTGAAATAAAAACTGACACTCTGTGGGGTCACAATAAATTAAACTATTTCTAGAGTTTGCAGATTTGTAATTACATAACCTCTGCCCCAACTTTTAAGAGGCTAAACCTTACTTATTATTGTCATAATATTAACACTGCAGCATGTATATTACTCTATGGAACATTATTTCATAAAATTGGCTTGACCTTAAGAATATCACTTAGTGTCTTTCAAAGGCTTCCTAAATTTTTATCTTCCGGGGGAGCTGACAAGATACAATGTCCTATCTATATTTCTAGATTACTATATATCTTAATTTCTTCTCTTTAAACTCAAGGCTTGAACTGAAAAACAAAACCAGGGTGAACAGGAAACTTCTCCTTCTACCAGCTGTCCACTCGCTAACAGTGCATTTACAGGAAATGTGGTGGCGCAGCTGGCGGTCCACTTTGTCAAGTCTCATTTGATAAAATGTCACAAAACTTAAGTGAACAACCCAACTCCAGGATGCGGAGTGAAGACAGGACGTGTGCTGTCAGGCGAGTGTGCAGGGCTACTCGCTGAGCTGTGTGACGGTTTACAATCGAGATGGTCTCACTTGACACACACGGTAACAGCCGAACTCAGGAAGGGGAAGGTTCTTTGTCTTCATACCCAGTTTGGGTTCAGGAGGTAACTGTTAATCTCCCCTTCAAATCAATGGAAAGAACATTAGTTCAGATCATGCTAACAACCTAACCTTTGAAGTGTTTTCTGCATTCCAGAAGTGAACTTGTCCACAAGTTTTCTTTGGGCTCTTTCCAGGTCCCAAACACTCAGAACAATCTACTGAGTTAAAGAGGCAGAGCAGAGAAGGGGAGGGGAGTAAGACATACAAAGACTGCCTCCCCGTGGAAGCATTAATCCCTGGATATTGTGGCAACACTTAAAAATAAACGCAATTTGCCGCCCCCTTGACATGACATGTAAATAAATGCCTGCTTCTCAAATTCTTCTTAAAAAAACAGTTCCATATTCTATTGGGGAAAAATTTTAAGAGCAACCAATAAAAAAGTATGCTGTAGTCACTCAGAAGAGGGCAAAGAGAACCCTTAAAACTTCTCAGGGTTTTCCAACCATCACAAAACTAAAGACAATGTGACAATTCTATTTTCGTCAAACGGAAGCCTCTGGCATGATGGGAGCCACAACGGCGAGTGAAAGGACGCGTTTAGACTGCCAGGTTCTATCTAATGGAACGCAGAAAGCAGGTGGTACACTGAGGCCAATGTCGGATCGTGACCAGCAGGTCTTCCTCTCTGTAATCACTTTAGGTTTCTTCTGCGAGAGTCTGATCCTCTGCGCAGTCAGATCAGGAGACAGTATGTGGAGTTTGTCAAGTGTAAATCTAATGCCACTCCAAGAAACAGCTGCCACCCCCGTTCTCGGGATGGAACTGTACTGTGGTTAGTCAACGTGCAGGGCTCAGTGAGGGAGACACGATTTACTGGTGCTAACAGAGTGAGAGCAAGAGGAACAGCAGGTGCCCCGTGTTCCTAAGGCCGCACCTGCCCCCGCCCTCCTGGGAACAGGATTCGGTAGTGTGTGGGTACATCGTTATACACAAGGCCTGAAGCAGCGGCTTCTGCATTTTACACAGGTTTGTAGTGATACCATCCTTCGGAATCTGCCCACCAGTGAAGCCTTTTAAGGAAGAAGTGGGCCCAAGCTGAGTTCCACATGCTGCGTGAGCCAGATGACTTCGGTGGCCTGGTCACTTTCCTCGATGGGGCGGATGGGGGCTGCCAGGTTTTTAAAATCATGCTTCATCTTAAAGCACACGGTCACTTCGCCCTCCTCACGCTGTGGGGTCACTTTGATGAAAATACCCACTTTGTTGGCCTTTCTGAAGGCAATAATGCTATGGAAGGAAACAAGCACAGTATTAGGTCACAAGTCAGCCAAGTCACTGAGACTTACAGTTATTTTATGGCCCAACAAGAAATCTTTGATGACAAGATATAACCACCCTCCTATTTATCAGCAATGAAGAGTTTCTTCACCAAAATGTTGATCTCCTTACTTTTTAAATGTTACAAAAGTAAAATATAGTCAAACAAATTCAAATGAGAAAAAGTAAAAGTCTTCCCCTTATTTTTCCCTTCACCAGAAGAGAAAACTGCAAACACTTTGGTTCCAAAACAACCAGTTATTTTTATGTTTACATTTTTCTGCTTTGTTAACCAACACAAGCGGGACACACTATTCTGCAACCCACTTCTTCCCACTGCCCATCACAAACACCTTTCTATACGGGGACACAGAGATCTTCTTCACCCACTCAGCAGCCGCCCAGCCCTTGGGTCCACATTCCCCGTGACTGGCGTGCCCTGCGGCTGCTGGCAGCATTCCTGTTACAAACGCAAGGTGCTGCACCCGCCCTTCCACATTCACCTCTGCACGTGTGGCGATGTTTCTACAGAACAGACTGATCACAACTTGGGGCCAAGGGGATTTCTGGAACACCATAAATCAGTGTTTTTGTAAATTACCTCTGTAAATTAGGAGTTTTTAGAATAGGAAAAAAAATCTCTTTAGTTGAGGTTTCTATTTCACTTTTCTCTGACATGCACTTGAAGTTTGTACTTTAATAGCTTCAAAAACTAATGAGATAAACAGAATTTAATCTACTGTTCAAATGAAAGTCTTAGAAAAGTTACTGGAATTAAACATTTACATATTTAAACAGTATTACATAATATTTACAGATACATAAAAGTCCTATAACGTACAGTAATGTGAAATATAATTAATTCAAGTTTATCAATCTGTCATGTAATTAACTGGAATTTGGTATCTTGGATGATCTTTCAAGAAGCTGACCCTGGCTTAACATATTTATATACAAATTACTGTAATTTAAGGACCCACATAAAGCAAAAGATTACAGAGAATGCAGTTTGTTTGGTAGTTAACTAATTAAACCTTTGATTTGTATCAGATTCATTTTTTTAATTCAATTAAAAATAATACAAAGGAAAAAGTCTCTCTATTCTTAATTTCCTAGGCAACCATTGCCATCTGGAAAGCCTTAAAAAAAAACAAAAACGGAAAGGAAAGAAAACAGAAAAAGTCAGCCCTGGCTGGTATGGCTCAGTTGGTTGGAGTGTCATCCTATAAACCGAAAGGCCATGGGTTCGATTCCCAGTGAGGACACTAGCCTAAGCTGCAGGTCCGATACCCATCTGGGGCGTGTATGACAGGCAACTGATAGATTGCCTCTCTTCCCCCCTCTCTAAAATCAGTAAGCATATCCTCAGGTGAGGGTTTAAAAAAAATCAGATTTCTGGTGCCTCCCGTAGGCCTACTGAAGAGAATCTCTGGCGGCGGGGTGGGGAGGAGGGAGCCTGGGACTCTACAGGCAACAAAACAAAACCACCCACCCACCCTGGTGCTTTCCCAACTTAACCTATTTGGTAAGCACTGTACTAATTCTCATCTGTACTAAATGCCCTCACTTTCTTTTCCCAACCCATCCTATGTTCTCTCTTCTTTCCAATATCTTGCTAAGGGAGCTTTTGATCATTCTGTTACAAAGCCTTGAATATTCCCTGTGCCAGGATATTAAGCTATTGCTTTTCAGCTCTAAGCTCACCCTCTACATCAGGGGTGTCAAACTCATTTTCACTGGGGGCTACATCAGCCTTGTGGTTGCCTGCAAAGGGCCAAATGTAATTTTAGGGCTGTATAAACGTAACGACTCCTTAACTAGGGGCAAGGAGCTCCGCACTGCTGCCAGGTAGAAACAAGGTTCGGGCCAGATAAAACAAGGTAGAAGGCCAGATTCGGCCCGCGGGCCTTGTGTTTGCCACCAGTGCTCTACATCTTGCTTTGACCCAAGACCATGCAAGCACATTTCTGCTCTGCAGGCTGGCTCCCTGTCCAGTTCCCATTAGGGGGCTCTAAAAGGAGCCCAGAACCTGCAGGAGGCAGGGTGTGGGCTTCCTGTTTGTTAGCGGTTCCCATGGGCATCCCTCCAGCTATGCTCCTTCACCCCAAAAGTGGCAGCAGCCAGTTGCAGTTTTCTGATTCTTGTATAACCAGCTTTACCATGCACACCTGCCAAACACTGTCCCCTCTCTTACTTCCCCACAGGTCTGAAGTTTAGCTCCATGGGGTTCTTCCTTCAAGCTTCTCAATTTTAACAATTCTGTCTCCCTTTGTTCCCTCGGCCCTGGGGCAGTAGCTGCTTCATAAAACTGCCATCTCTGGGATACTTCGGAGTTCTCTGTAACCTCTGAAGATACCCAGTTAACAATTTTTTACATTAAATCCTCCCTGCTCAGCTAATGTGATTTCTGCCTTTAGAATGGATGCAGACTAACGTATTCCTCATTCAGAAAAGGGTTCGGTTATTTACTCTTCAGTTGTCACATATAAAAAAGTAAAATCTATGAGTTACTGTAGGAGAGCGAGGGTAGGGGTGGACAAACCCAATGACAATCTGTAGGGTATTGCACTTGGTTCCCGACCTGTATTCTGTGCCCAGCCATTACAAATCGTGCACCTGGAATTTTTTTATTAACATGGGGAAATACACTGATGTGAAAAAATGAATGTTTGAACCACGTGTTTACAGGATGATACCGATGACGAAAGGAATCTACAAGAGGACAAACACCAAAATGTTAATGATGCTCATCCCTGGCAGTTGGATTTTCTTTTCTTCTTCATGGTTTTATATATATTTCCTAAACTTCTACAGTAATCATTTTATAAGAAAAAAATTTATTTTTAAAAAATCCAGATTAAAAAATGGATTTGAAAGTGGGTCTCCTGCGTCAGCCAACTGTGGCATGTGATTCACAAGAAGCTCACTCACTCAGGGTCGTCCTGGAAGTCCTGGGGCTCGGCCAGCTCGTCGTACTCAGCTGCGGCGTCCTTGCCAGCCAACACCAGCTCTTTGGGGGGCACCGCCACCTGTAGAGCAGCAGAGAGAGGCCTTCCTCAGAAGAGACAAGTGCACTGTAGAGCATTCATTCAGCAGAACACGGAGAGAATGACACTGATCCAGACATTCAGAAGTAATTAGCAAGACTCAAGAAACATATAGCATCTGTCACTTAGATGGAGGGACAATGGCATTTGCTATGTTATTCTTCAAACTCTGTGGTGTATCTAAAACAGTTCATTATTTTTTAAAAAAGAAAAACACAGAGGTGAAGCGCTTGTTCCAACGCAGCACTTTCTGACATGGGGTGTCGGGTACGTGTGTGTACAGCCCTGGGAGGCAGTGAGGCGCTCTGCAGGCCTATCCGTGCGTGCCGACCAGGCTTCAACTTCGCCATGTCACAGGTAACGGGTAACAGTGCCAACTTCATCTCTAATTACGGGTACAACTGTGGCTGGGGAGGTGGAAAGAGAAATAAAAATAGCAAATCCACAAGCTGGGCACTTCCATCAGGCACTTATTTCTGTCTCTGTCATTATTAGACCAGCTTGGTGTTGTCTTAAAAAAAAAAAAAGACCAAGGAGAGATGGGTGTGCTCTCTCTTGGGAAGCAATGCTAATAAGTGAAATGGTAAGTCCTCCACTAAAGGACTAAAAGGAAGGAAGCCCTCATTAATAAAGCACAAGGAGAGAAACAAAAAAGGGATAAAGAAATCTATTAATATTATTTGAATTATAGGAATTAAAGACAGGTATCCTTTCTACCAATTTTTATTAATGAACATCACACAGAATTATGAGTCAGTAATAGATGGTCTACAGAGAAAAGTTTTTTATCTAAAATTTCAAATACCAAATTAATCACCCAATAGTAAAATGTAGAAAGGTCACATTTCATTCATAAACTAATACTGAGAGTCAAAATCACCTACTTTAATATTTAGTCAGTGCTATGTATCCTCTATGTAAGCAGAAGGCATCTAGAGGAGCCCACCAGATTGTAAAGGAGATATTATTTCCTGTGAGTCTTGAAGAATGAGTGTGCATTAGACTGAAAGAGAGGTGAGGGCACGTGTGCCAGGGGAGTGGGGACAGGAGGGAGGCATTCTAAACAGAATGAATAGTACACTCAATTCTGCAGCACGAAAGCTCACAATCCACTGGCTCTGTCTGGAGCACAGCCATCACTATGCATGGTTTGGAGAACGCCAGACTTGCAGAACTGGGGGAAGATCAACTGATAGGACAGAGGTGAGGACATTACGGAGCTCTTCTACCACACCAAAGAATTTGAATTTCATCTCAAAGTCAGAGGAATACCAAATAATCAGCATGTCATGGTCAAAGTTAGATTTTAGAAAGACCATCCTGGTGGCAAGACCAACGATGTGAAGGGAAGCAGGGGTGGCCCCAGAACAGCGAGGTCAGTTAGGAAGCTATTGTCCAGGTGAGAAATGAGGAGTCCTTCAACTAGGGCAGTGGCAACTGTGTGCAGATAAAGTAAAACCGTAGGAGGCAGAATGAGAACTGAGGACTGCTTGGATGTGGGAATGAGAGAGAGTGGGGACTCCTTTGAGCCAGGCCAAATGAAGTCGCTCAGGGTCAGGCAGGATGAGGCACAATGCTCCGACCTTAGCAGTGCTGTTGATGTTATCAGGGTCCCCCTCATCGCACTCCAGCAGTGTCACATGGGTGAGGTTCTCCACTGGATTCGTAAGAGTCAGGAGGACCTGGCTCTCCTGTGAAACGAGAAAAGCACCCCTCAGACATGTTCCACTACTGCCACTGGTCCACTTTCTTAGTTGCTACACCAAATATTCCACAAAATCCTCACCCACCTTCCCCAATTATTCCTGAGCAAGAACACCCACCCACACCTTTCCATCACTACTTTCTCAAAGTGCTCACTCATTCCTAGTCTATTATTTGTATGTTAGGCCATATACTCTCTAGAGTTGCTCTTGCACTAAGGAAATGAGACAGATCCCATAGAAAGGGACAGTTACTAGACCCAGAAATTCTAAGAAATGTATATAATCTAAGTGATGATTTAAAGTTTGCAACTCTTGCTCCACCCAGTCCTCCACTTAAGGCCTAAAAAGGAAGCCCTCAAAAATAAAACACAGGAGCCACAGGCTCGTCAGATTAACACCACAGAAAAAATGGCACATCAAGACCGTAGAAGAAGACTTTTAAGATTTTTTGCTTGCCCTTGTTTTGTACGCTCTTGAGATCATCAAAAACATCATTAAAATGAATAGGAACTTTATAAAAGTCGTCCCAGGCACCACTAAAGGGAAGAACTAAAGAGGCTGCTGCGGACTATCCTACAGTTCCTCGGGCAGAGTGGGGGGAGGAGGGGCACAGACAGGGCCTCAAAGCACAGCGGGGCGGTGCTAAGGAAGAATCTGGGTGATTCCTGGCATCTGCTACAGCGCGCACGTGAGATGGTGGAGGAGAGCTACAGGCCTGTGGGGTTCAACCTCTTTCTCCCCGCCACCCATGACCCCTCTCTCTGTACGTGCACACCGCTCCATTCAGATGTCCCTGTCAAGACTCCCAGCTTAAAGAAATTTGAAGTCTCAATCTCTTTATTATTCCAAACTTTCTTCTTTTCTACAGTTTGGGTCCCATGCCAAATACACACAGCCACCCCCACACACACCTTCGATCAATGAATTCTTTCTTTTCCTATTAACAAAGCAAAGTACTAACCTTCATGTAGCGAAGGTTGGGAATCGACATGATTCTCACTTCTGGGATATAATTGCTGTGCATCAATAAAAAATGCATTAATGGTCAATGGAGACTCATAAAATTATTACTTTTTTTTTAGCTAGTGCAGCAAAGATTTCTTCATGTTAATTAAAACATGTCAAATAAAAAGAATTTCAGAGGACCGTATCACCACTACAGTAAGAACTTAAGACATGGACCAAACTGGTAATGAGTTCTTTCTGGAATCGCATGTATACTGCAGGCTTAGAGCCTACAGATGTGCGAGCATCACGGACGGTATCGTCCCTATGTATTTATTATAAATTTTTTGAGATTATGATTTAATCATCCATTGTAGGAGTGTAAAAACCCTACCACATACTTTTATACAGCACTTACTATGTGCCAATGTGTGAAGCACTTTACAAACACGAACTCATGTACTCTGCACTGCACCTGCGTGAGACGAGCTTACTACTACCCCCACTCTGAAGAGGAAGCGACTCGCCTTAGGACGAGAAGTGACTTGCTGGTAAATGGCCAGCATTCAAACCCGGGCAGCCGGGCTCCAGGGTCCTTGCCATTACCTGTGCTGTGCTGCCCTTCTAAACAAGGCTAATGAATTGTACTCAAGTGTGTTTGTTCTGGACTCAAAGCTGTCCAGGTTCAAACCCCAGTTCAGTATTTATATACCAAGATACTCCTTTGTAAAGACTAGGGCAAGATATTTACCTCATTGTGTTTTGGTCTTCTCAATTTTAAAATGAGGACATTAATAGTATCTACATCTTGAGGTTATTGTGAAGAATACATTAAATAATATATGTAGAAGTACTTGGAACAAAGTACTCATAAATGTTAGTAATTGTGCATATATTAACATAAGACAAAATCTATTGCAGAGACATTAAAAGTGGGGGTGGAGGGGAAAGTGAACTTTAAAACAGAGGCAATACAGTATTTTAGCTTCAGACTAGATACTTTTTCATGCTGGTCATCAGGATTACCCTAATAACGTAATACAAATTCAAAGGCCCCATTATCAAGGATTTGGATTTAGCACAGCACATGTATTGAGATTCCCAGGTGATACTGCAATAATGTCAGAAAAAAAGCACTTTTTCTCAAAGCAAGCTTAAGAAATTAATGATAGGTACAACCTGCCATTTAGGGTTTCCATCATGAGCATAATTCTTAATTCAGAAAGGTGTTCACACCAGGCTTCACATGGACCATTTCCATAGTTTCCTTCCTTGCTAACCAGTCATATATTAAATAATAGGAAAATAGAACATACTTTATGGTGATTTATAGTTATAAAGCATTTGCAATCACAACAGCTCAGCTGATTCCTCTCACAACCCTGAGCAGGAGGCAGGACTGGTGTTCCCATTTCAGAGATGCAGGCAGTGAGTCTTACAGAGTAGGTGACAGGCCCCAGGCCAGACCCTTTCAGTCCCTTCCTCCTAGCTCGGCAGAGCAGCACTCCTCAGCCTTCCGACTGCTGGTGGCACTTTAACTGCTACACAACATTCTGTGGTACTAGTGTCACCTCGACAGTCAACTATTTCTTTGTTAATGGTCTATCAGCTTGTCAATGAAATCATTTCCAGCTTCTGTCAGTAAAATGCTGCAATATACATCCTTATAAATGTAGCTTTACACATTGGTGCTTTTGATTCTCCAGAACAGATTTCTGAGATGGCACTGCAGGGTTAAAAAATCTACGTAACTTTGTGTTGATCTTCCAGACCGTTCCCCAACAAGATGAGCAGGTACAAGCCCACCGTTGATGTGTGCAAATGTCTGCCCATTCTCACAAGCACCAGATGCGCTTTTCCTAACAAGATGCATCTCAGCATCTCTCCATACAGCATTTACTGGTCCACTTGGAATTCCTCTTCTGTGAGCCACCTATTCAAATCCTTTCCAATTTATGGGAATTCTGCATTTCAGAGTATTAGACTTTTATTTGTAATGAAATGGCAAATACTCTTTTCCATTCCACTGTCTCAGGACTTTGTTGTTGTGGCTCTTAAGTTTCCTGCCTCACTTAGGACGGATTCTCTCACCTTAAAGTCAAGACAGTATTTTCCTAATTTTTCTTGTTTGACAGGTGATTTTCATACACAAAAATTCCCTTCCTACTGACAAGTCTCAGTGCATTAACACTATCTAATCACTTTTACCCCATGTGGTGAAACGTTACTAGAACACAGTTACATAAAATGAACATCGTTACAGGGATACTCTTCGTTATACACTGCGTATTATTTTTTAGTTTTTAAAAGATCGTTTCCAAACTTTGGTACTTTGTAATTTGTAATGAGTGACGAGTGACTCTCCATCCCATCACCAACACAACCCCTGGCCCCAGACCACACTACCCCTGTGTCACTGATGCAGACACGCTCTGCAGTCTGTCTGCAGACCTGCCCTGAACTTCAGGGCGCACAGTTCAAAGCCTGCACTGGGATGGAACAGCAAGACTGCTGGGATGTAGTTCTGCTTTTCTTTCTTAAGTCAAGAAGAGTAAGCACATTTCACAACGAAAAAGAACCCCCAAAACAGTAATCAAAGACACTGATCCCAAAATACTTACACAGCAACCAGCTGGATTTTAAATTTGATAGATGTTGGATTAAATTCTGGCTTGCTCAAATTATGTTCACATTTCTAAAAAGAAAAAAAAATATAATATGTATCCGAGGAAAACAAGAATATACTATGCTAATCCAGGGAGCTACTATGTTCAAAAGGATACCATTTACTAGAGTTTTATTTTGCTGCAAGACTACATGTTTTGAAATAGTATATGCTACAGATAACCAAAATACACAAAAGAGGTTTTGAACTTTAAGATATAAGCAACCACACTATCAAACAGTTATACCTTTGCAGTGTTTCAAAACTTAATAAAACAAACACATACTGAGCACTATGTGTGCTGAACAATGTAGATTTTGCTGTTTTTTCTTCGTGTTTTCTTTTATATTGTTTTTTAAGTCTTTTTTATTTCCTTTCCACTAGCCTAGAAGGTACCCATCCTTGCTCTAAGTAGATTTAAATATCGCACAACTTAGGAGGCAGGTGTATCATCGTCCCCATTTCCCAGGTGGTGAAATTGGGGCGCTGGAAGAGTAAGTCATTTGTACAGCTTCCCAGAGCCAGTGAGAACTGGAGTGGGATTGACATCCAAGTAGTATGACTCCAGTACCCAGGCTTTAAAATTTAAAACACAGTAACAAGTACTTACTAATTTCTTGAGTGGGCATAACATGCACCTAGTTAAGAAAACTTTACCACCACAGAAAGGTACAGGGTAAAGGCACCCACTACTTGTCCCGGTTCCTCTCCCAGGCTGACTAGTTTCTCATGGTTTCTTCCCAGACAGGCCGTGCAGACGAATTTGTGTGCACACGTCAACTTCCTTTCTCACAGTGACACAAAGACAGCATTTTACACACTCCTCTGCCCTTTGGTCTTTTTTCATTTACTGTCTTGGACTTCCACACCTGCACACATGGTGGGGCCTGTCCCCTACTGTAACGAACTCTGTAACTTACTGACCAGATCCAAACTGACGGTGGTCCCACATTCCTGCTACTACAAAGAATGCCGCACTAAGTATTTTCATACATCAAATCGCTTTTCACATGTACAAGTGCACTGGTAGAATAATTTCTTAAAAGTGGATCAATGGGTATGTGCATTTGTTATTTTGATAGATAGTGCCAAATTGCTAACTTCTGCCAATCTGATAATTTATGAAATGGTATCTCACTGCAGTTTTAAGGTGTATTTCCCTCATTACTGTGTAAATTTAAGTATTTTTCCTATTTACTGGATTTGGGGAGTTCCTCTGCCATGACTAGTATGTTAGTATCTACTGCTTGTTTCTATACTGAGATATCTTTTCCTTACTGGTTTGCTAAAGTTCTTTATTTTTTATTATTTTTTAATCTTCACTCAAGGATACGTTTACTGATTTTAGAGACAAAGCGGGGGGTGGGGGATGGAGGGAGAGAGAAAACATCAATGTCAGAAACTCCAACTGGCCGCCTCTCACTGCATATGAAACCCGCAATTTACATATGTGCCCTGACCAGGGATTGAACCTGCAACCTTTTGGTATATGGGATGATGCTCCAACCAACCAGGCTACCTGGTCAGGAATAATGTTTTTTATATATGCTGGATACTAATCTTTTGTTAATTTTGTACCTTACAAATTACTTTCCTCAGTCTATGGTCTATCTTTTCATTCGTTACGGTTTTTCTCCGGAGTAGAGGTACAAATTTGACTTTTAATGTGTCAAATGTAAAACTTTTTCCTTTACAGCTGTGCTTATCTGTCTTACATACGGAATATTCCCCTACCCCAAAGTCATGAAGATATTCTCTTATATTTCTTTCTAGAAGTTCTGCTCTCCATATTGGGAACTCTTTAAAGGTCCCAATGTTCCTGAAATTTACTTTTGTGTATTGTGTGAGGTAGAGAGCTAAATTTGTTTTTGCACATAATCATGTGGCCTAGCAAAACTTAATAGGCTATCTCCCCCATGATCTGCAAAGCCATATTTAGTAAAATCAAGTGTCCTCACATGCGTCTTTCTGCTTTCTCTATTATGTTCCAATAGGATAGTTCTAATCTAATGTATGTGTTTTATTTATGTTTATATATATATTTTCCTTCCTTTCTTATACAAAGTTGAGTACCTGCTGTGCAACCTGTGTTTTGCATTTAAAAATATATCCCATATTAGTATATTCTTTTTCATAAATTTATAGCACTCGTATGGATGTACCCTACTCTTTGCACATTTTGGTTTGTATTTGTACTGGTGAATCTTCAGGGTAGATTACTAGAAGTGATGTTGATAGGTCAGCAGGACATACAACTTATTTACTTTCAGTAGATTTTTGTGTTATTTCTGTCTGGTTTTAGTATAAGGGTAAAGCTGGCCTATTAGAATGAGTTAGGAAGTAGTCCCTTTGCTTCTATCTTCTGAAAGAGATTACAGAGAACCGTCATAATTTCTTCCTGAAATCTTTGGCAGGATTCACCAATAAGCACATCTTGCCCTGGTGCTTTCTGTTTTGGAAGGTTATCAACTTAATTTCTTTAATAGAGATAGATCTATTAGATAGTCTATTTCTTGAGTGAATTTTGGCAGACTGTGCCTTTTAAGAAATTGGTCCATTTCATCTAAGGTATCAAATTTGTGGGCACAGAATTGCTCAGTCTTTAGTATCCTTTTCATTTCCATGGAACTGTGGTGATGTCCCCACTTTCAATTCTGATATCAGTAATTTGTGTCCTTGCTCTGCTTTTCTTAGTTAGCCTGGCTAGAGGCTTCTTCATTTTATTGGTCTTTTCAAATACACCAGCTTCTGGTTTCATTGCTTTTCTCTAATGATTTCATTTTCAATTTCACTGATTTCTGTTCTGATTCTTATTTCTTTTCCTCTGCTTACTTTGGATTTAATCTGCTCTTCTTTTTATAGCTTCCTAAAGAAAAAGCTTAGATTTGTGATTTTAGATCGTTTTTAAATTTTTTATTTATTTATTTTTAGAGAAAGGGGAAGGAAAGCAGAGAGGGAAAGAAACATCAATGTATGGTTGCTTCTCATGCGTCCCCCACTAGGGACCTGGCCTGCAACCCAGGCATGTGCCCTGGCTGAGAACTGAACCGGCGACCCTTGGGTTCACAGGCCAGCACTCAGTCCACTGAGCCACACCAGCCAGGGCTCTACTTTTCTAATATATGCATTCAGTACTATAAATCTCTCTAACCACTGCTTTTGTTGCATCCAAATTTTGATAAGTTGTGTTTTCATTCTCATTTAATTCAAAATATTTTTAAATGTCTCAAGATTTCTTCTTTGACTCATGTGTTATTTAGAAGTTCTTTAATCTCCATGTGTTTGGGGATTTTCCAGTGATCTTTCTGTTACTGATTTCCAGTTTAATCCCATTTTGATCCGAGAGTAGATACTCTATGATTACTATTCTTTTAAAAAATTATATTTAGCGAATGATGGATATGATATAAACAAGTTCAACTATGTCCTTATTGTCTTTTTGCTTGCTGGATCTGCCCATTTCCAAGAGAGGGGCGTGGGGGTCTCCCCCACTATGACAACTATGACAATGGATTCACCGTGCAGTTCTACTGGTTTCTGCCTCATGTAGTTTGCCACTCCATTGTTAGGCATATACAATTAAGAATTGTTATTATCTTGGAGAACTGACCCGTTTTCTAGTATGTACGCCCTTCGTTATCCCTGACAACTATCCGTCCTTACTATGGAATCTGATCTGTCTGAAATTAACATGGCTCCTCTTGCTGCCTTTGGATTAGTATCAGAATGGTATTGTTTTTCTCCATCCATTTACTTCTAATCTGTATGTCTTTATATTCAAAGTAGGCTTTTCCTTTCTTTTAAAAAAGGTTTTCCATTACAGAAATTTTCTAATATAAGGAAAAATACAGAACAGCAGCATAAATCCCTCAGAGCCACCATCACTCAGCTTCAACAATCAGCAATTTATTAGCCACAATGGCCGATCTTGTTTCACCTACGTTCCCATCCACTCCCCACACTTGATTATCCTGAAACAAGTATCAGACATCATGTGATTTCACACACAAATATTTTCCTATGTATCTCTAAAACATAAAGATGTTTATAAAGTAACAATACTATTATCTCTAAAAAATAAACAATTCTTTTAATAGCATAAAAAATGTAGACACTATTTAAATTTTCCCGAAGGTTTCGTAAGTTTTTCACCCCTTCCTCACTCTTCCCCTTCCTGCCCTGCCTTCCTTCTTCTCTGGCCCCTTCTTTTCCTGTTTAGTTTGAACCAGGAATCAGATGAAGCCTACCCACTGCTCGATGTGTCTCTTAAGTAAGTCTCTTCTAATCCCACACTGGTATTTGTCAACAGGAGCCACTAGTCGTGCGTGGGAATTCAGATGAAAGATTTAGTTCCTCAGTTGCACTATCACATTCCAAGTGCTCAGTAGCCACACGTGGCCACTGGCAACCACGATGGACTGTGGTACCGAACATTTTCATTGTCACAGGAAATTCTATTAGATAGGACTGATCTAAAAGGGTTCCTCTTCTTTTTTATTTATTGAAGAAATTCTGTTGTTTCTTCTATAGATTCCCAGAGCCTGGATTTTGCTAATTTTTCTTCTTTCTTGCTTTACTTTAAATTATTTTTTACTAGTCCTCTTTGTTTCCTCTGTACTAAACTAATGTCTATCTATTCTTCACTATTCTTTTAGGGGTTAGCATTATGAGCCTAATTTCTAGACACCTCCGTTTCCACACCTGTACGACAGAGGAAACAACAGTACCTACCTCACGGAGCTGTGAAGGTTGGGTTTGTGTTGAAAGCATTTAAAATACTGCCAGGACACCCATGTACTCTCTATTATTTACTGCGTCCCAGAGATTTTGACACTGGCTAGACACCAATCATGTTTACTTCACGTCTGCTTTCCCTGGTACCAACGGCAGCTCCACAGAGGGCAGGACCTACCCGGCAGCGCAGGGACCGTTTGATCAGAAGATGTTTGTGACGAGGGTAGAGCTGGGAAGCGCAGATTGGCTGGAAGTCAGGCTGCAGGAGGCGCTGCTGAAGGGTAGTTACTAGCATGGAAGGCAGAAACCAGACTCAGTTTAGGGACTTGCTCAGAATCAGACTTGTATGAAGTTACGTAAAACAACACTGCTCTTGTGAGTAGTGTTCTTCAAAAAACTACCATACACAAACTGGACATTTGAAAGTTCTTCAAACGACTACTTCTATTAAATCTATTTTATTTTTGACATGATTCATTTTACTACTAACAACTATATTAGGAAAAATTTCAAATCACAAGGAATAAAAGAAAAGCAGAATTAGTTATAAAACATAAACAAAGTAAAATCATGTGTAAAATTACCCTCTGTTAAATTTACTGGTCTTGTGTAATAGTCTTCAGGTAGAGGCTCCACTTCATCTACAGCTTGAGCTGGCTCAATCTTTATCTCTTTCTGGTCCTCTCCTTCTTTAAGGCTAAAAGAGAAAAAGCAGGAATTTTCAAGGGTCCACCTGATTACTTTTAAAGTCTATGATATCGCAAATTGAAGTATTCCTCCATTATAGAATATTCTTTCTGCTTAGGTCTTTTCTAAGTATGAGGATCTTCTTCACCATTGGCAACTGTCATTTATTTATGTAAAAATCACATTCTTTCAATGCTCATTTTGATACCTGCTTTCTTTCTTCAAAGACACTTAATGTCCAAACTTACGAAAGTCCAGCAAGGGTGCTGATGGTTGCACCAGCTCGTGGTCGCTGAAGCCTCGTTCCGAGACCATATTTGTCCTAAACAGAGTTCAGAAATTCCTATTAGAAATCCCACCTTCAAACATCCGACTTATCAAAAGAAAGAATTTTGGGTGGGACAGCATGAGAAGCTGAGGGAAACAAGCAAAAAACAAACAAAACCAAAAGAAACTAATTTGAAAGCTTCCTTTGAAGAGAGGAATTTGTAGCCCCACACCATCTTATTCTTAAAATCATAATAAAAGCACCAAACAGGGAGACTAAAACTATATTCATACAGTAAAACTGAACACTACGTGATTTTTTCACTATTAATCTGAACGTATCTAAGCTACGGTTCAGATCAGAACCATGTGGAGTGCCTAGGATACATGATCTACGTCTTCTTGGCACACCAGCGACCATCTGCTAACTTCCTCAGGGCTAGTGAGAATCATAAAAGAGAACTTACCACTACATGAATAGTGTGTTGCTGCAGGCCCCCAAATAGCAGCAGGTTGCAACAGAGACAAAAAAATGCAGCATAAGATAGAAGCAAACTCATACAGCAGGCAGGTAGGTCATGTGGGAAAGCTAGAAGAGTGATGCATTTAATCCACATCCCTTTCCTAAATACACTAGGGCATATGCTGTTTGTACCACTGGACTATGTGGAAAAACTCATTACGACTTCATTAAACTGTCTGGCAAATGTAGGTGGTTTGTGAGTTTTGTAGGTGTTTCGTAGGTGCTTATGTAGAATATTTATAAAAATATTCTAGATATTTTTATATGGGCCTCACCAATTCGTAGAATTTTGGTGGCTTAACTTATCCTCATGCAGAAGCACTAAAACAAATTATTTAACCTTTGCAGGTCTTCTTCCCTCCAGTGTAAAATGGGGATAAACCACCTATTCCACAGGACTGTTCTGACAATTAAGTGCTTAGCACAGTGCCTGACACATCGTTTACTGCCATTCTCAAATGGTATTTATGAATACCTGCTTGGCCCCAAGCAAACACACAGAAAACAAACTGTTCTGTGAGAGCAAACAGAATTTGGGGACAACAACAAAAACTCCAAATCCCTATTTCTTGCTTCTGACTGGTAGCATACAGACTAGTAAGGAATGACTTCCATACATACTTCCTATTAAAAATCACACTTGCATACATTACTGTTTACTTAACCACGGTAATATACTTTGTAAAGTCAGTGTTTTTTATACTAAAGAAACATGGGAAGGTGCCCCAAAACTGTAACCAGAGCTGGAAAACCACTTCTGGGTTTGTAATATGCAAAAACTTAACAGTTCGGTGGTGCCCACAGACTGAAGTCTAGCCTCTTTGGAGGGTGATCAGAAGAGAAAGGGGAGTGACAGAGAGAACCACGAACGTTCTCCACACTCCAAGACAACTAATGAAATGGTAAACGTGTAACTGCTGGACTTAAACCCCTCTAGTTTGAGGAGCCTTTCTCTGTTACCCATCCTTCGGAACCTAGGGACAATGGCCCTTTCTGAAACAGTCCCTGTTCTCATGCCGCAGAGGTCCTGATCCATGAACGGCAAACTCCTCTTTGCACTAGAAGTCCTCACCGAAAAAGCCAGAGGCATGTAGTTTCTACGCCGTGCCAGTTTCTTGCGATCTCGCTCCACCTTCTCTTTCTGAGCAAGCTGCTGGTAATATTCAATCAGTTTGTTCATCTGTAATAAATCAAAGACTCAGTATTTGTTTCAGAAAAAAGCTAACAGGAAGCATACAAAATTAATCAACTATACTGACTAGACATATAATAAACAGAAAAGACAAATTATTAAGGTGGCAGGTTTGCCCTTTTCTTCAAAGGGAATTTATCTTCATTACGTAATCTACTTTGGAATTGAAATGGAACTTTCCAGGCCAGAAACAGGAAGAAATGGGCGATGAAAAGGCTTGGAAATGTCATGCTCTCTACTCACTGCTCTTCTCCTTCATTACTGCTTTCCCCTCACAAATGCGATTTTTTCTGACAGCCACAGGACCATCTATTTCTAAGAATGTACTCTTTCACACTCTATTTTTCTCCCCCATTCCATCATACATTTTCATTTCTATGATATATTTTAATCATAAGATATGTTAATTGTGAAGAGTTGAAAAAATCCACAAACATAAAAATAAGTGAACCTTCTCTTTTGTTTCTTGTGCCCAAATCCAGTCTGTCCTCACCAGAAGTACCCACTACTAGAGTTTAGAGATCCCTCTTGCCCACTTACAGGTAAAGGTCTGATATTATATTTCTCATACATTAAAAAAGCCCATGTATAAACATTCAGCTAAATATTCATAAAAATAAATACAGTCCTTTTTATTTTCACGTAAGAAAAAAATTTCCCGGCTGGTGTGGCTCAGTAGACTGAGTACCAGTCTGTGCACGGAAAGGTCGCCAGCTCCATTCCCAGTCAGGGACATGCCTGGGTTGCAGGCCAGGTCCCCAGCTGGGGGTGAGCAAGAGGCAACCATCAGTTGCACATCAATGTTTCTCTCCCTCCCTTCCCCTCTCTCTGAAAGTAAGTAAAAAAAATCTTTTAAAAAAAGAAAAAGAAAAAAACTTGTAACATTCTTCCACTGGAAGTATTATAAACATCTCATCTAGTACATCTACCTCATTCTTTTTAAAAGCTACATCTTATTACGCAGTGCAGATATTAACCATTTCCTATGATAGGGCTTAATGGTCTCCTGGTACCCACTCTGGTCCTCTCAATTCAGTAGCAAGTATGTTTGGGAGACACTAATCTGATCCTGTCAGGTCTGTGCTTAAAACCTTGAAAGGATTCCCAGACTCCTTGCCTTGGCCCACACAGTCCTACAGGGCCAGACAGCAAACCCTTCTCGCCAGCCAGTCGCTTGACACTGCGCTCCACTCGTCACACTCGCCTTGTCTACAACTCTGCTCCTTCCACTTACAAGCCCCTTGCATATGCTGCTCCCCTGCCTTGAATTCTTTCCCTTCCACACCTGCGGTCCTGAAATCTTAGTGACACCCTTGGATATGGACATGACTATCCCCCGATCAATGTCCACATGGCACAATTTCTCTTTTTCGCGTTACCTAGCTTTTCCTTTACCTGGGGATTATCTGATTTTGTTTTCCCTAGTGGATAGGGACCATGGATTCCTATTGTTCAGGACGGTCTCTGGCACATAGTAATTGCTTGATAAATGTATGATGAATGAATATATATTTTTGTGCTTAAGTGTAAGTATTTCTGTAGGTCTGAATCTAGGAAGTAGGTACTGCTGAGAGCTCAAGAAATTTGTACTAATTTACACTACTGTAACAACAATATATGTAAAAGGTACAATTCCCCACACTATCATCCAGCGTATTTTCAATATTTGCCATTTTTGTTGATGTCATAAATGGATGATTATATTGTTTAATTTGCAATTTGACTGTACATACTTCATTTCAATAGTTATTTCATTATCTTCTTCACATTCTACTTTCAGGGGCAAAAAAAAATCAGCTTTACTGTACACTACAGAGATCAGTTCTCTATGAACTACTAAATCTAGTCATGATTTTGTAAGTAACCACTACTGACTCAAAGGGCAACTTCTAAATTAGAGCTGTTTCCAGGAATTAGATGTCTATGTGTTGATGATACTTCCAAGAGTATGTGAGAAGAAAGGGAACCTCAACTTGGTAGGTCTGTGAAAAACAAAAACATATCATTCCCTTTTCCCAATTTACAACTTGAGCACAGAACTAAAGCTACACCCAGGTTTCTCTATTAACCTAATGGAAAAACTGCCATCGTGATTTAATGCTCTACAACGAGGAACACTTTCGATGTGGAACAGACACCAAAATAAACGTCAAGGACTTCTAAACACAGGCCACACCCACTGATAACACGCAAGGTCTTTAGTCTTTCTCTCCACCTTTTCTTCACCCTCTCGCTAACGACCTTCTACTCACCCGCTGTGTGTGAGGGTTTTCAGGTTCCTGCCAACCACCGCTAGCTGCAAAACAAAGGAGCATTCAATTAGAACTTGACAGTTTGAACATTTTATTTCCACAGAAGTAGGTCATCTTCAGGCCACAATATAAAACTTAAAAACATAAAATCACAGAACTTCCAAGAAAGAGTACGAAAAATTATATACACCAGAATGCTCAGAATAAATTTTTTTCTTTAAATAGTGGTGATAATAATCACCAGCACAACTAACACGTTTCATTTCATTTTATTCTCGTAACAACCTTGTGAAGGGGGGACCTTCCTTACAATATCAGCCTTATCTCACAAATCAGAAAACAGAGGCTCAGAGAGTGAGATGACTTGCCCGAAGCCACACTGTTAGTAAGTAGTAAAGCCAGGATTCAAACTCTGACTCCAGAGACCCTGGTCTTATATGCAACACTGTGCAATTTCTACGTTTTATGACCCTGGTTTGGAGAAGAAATTCTTACATGAGAAACAAACAGCATAAATCACAAAGGAAAAGATTATTCCAGAAAGCTAAAAGTAAGACCATAATGAATACTTTCAACAAATGGTGCTGCAACAACTGGAGGCCCATACACCAACAACAAATGAACCTCTACCCCACCTCCCGACACACACAAATCTTACCCTGAAAGGGACAACAGACTTCCATGTAAGAGCTAAAACTGTAACCTTTCTAGATGAAACCCCAGTGAAAATCTTAGTGGCCTTGTGTCAGGCTAAGTTTCCTCACTAGGATACAAAAGACACAAACTGTGAAAGAAAAAATTAAAAAATTGGACCTCATCAAAATTAGCAGAGTCTTCAAAGGACACTGCTGAGAAAATAAAACAGCAAGTCACAGGCTGAGAGAAAATATATGCAAAACATGTAACGAACAAAGGGTTTGCATCTAGAATACACAACTGTTACAACTCAATAAAAAGACAAAACTCAGTTTAAAAATAAGCTAAAGATTTGTACAAACATTTTACAAAAAAAGTGTGTACGGTAAACAAGCCCACTAAGAAAATGCACACTAAAACCACAGTGAGGTGCGCCACTGCACACCCACCGGTATGACTAAAATGAACAAGTACGGCAACACTGAGGGCCGCTGAGGAACTGAAACTCTCCTTACATTGCTGGTGAGGGTCTGAAATGGAACAGCCGCTCTAGAAAATAGTTTGGCATTTTCTAGTTGTTAAACACGCCCTCACCCTATGACCCAGCAATTCCACTCCTAGGTATTTATGCAAGGAAAGTGAAAACATATCCACACTAAAACTTGTAGACAAATGCTCATCACAGTTTTATTCATGAGACCAAACCTGGAAAAAACCCAGGTGTCCCTTACTGGAGAAACTGTGGTATTGGGCTGGCTAAAGAGTTTGTATGTTTTCTTCCATAAGATGGTTCTAGTAGAGCTTAGTTGTTTTTAACTTCATTCGAAAAAATAAGTTTTGTTAGATTGTATTGTGACAGCTGTCATATCAGTGTGCATTAAAAGTTAAGTTACCAAAATAGGTGAATTCTTGTGTAGCCATTTTAATATTGAAGATGGAAGAAACTATACAACATTTTTGGCATATCATGCTTTATTATTTCAAGAAGGGTAAAAAAGCAAAACTAGATTCCTGCAGGGTATGGAGAAGGTTCTGTGACTGACAGAACGTGTCCCAAGTGGTTTGTGAAGTTTCATGCTGGAGATTTCTTACTGGACAATGCTCCAAGGTCGGGTAGACCAGCTGAAGTTGAGAGTCAGACAATCCAGACATTGACGGAGAACAATCAATGTTACATACACCACGCAGGAAACAGATGACATACTCAAAATATCCAAATCAATCAAGTTATTGTGAAAATTAAAAATGTGTCTTTTATTTTACAGAAAAAACTATACAGACTTTCTGGACAACCCAATATATCCACACAACAGATACACTACTCAACAGTAAAAAACAAATCATGTGTGAACCTCCAAAGTATTAGACTAAGTGAAAAAAGACAGACACCAAAGAGTATGTACTAAAAGACTCCAATCATATAAACTTCTAGAACAGGCAAAATTACAGCGACAGAAAGTGAACTGGGGCCAGGAGCCAGGCGGTCAGGGGAAGAGACTGACTGCAAAGGGGCCCCAGGAAACTCTGGGGCGCCAGGGTTGTTCTGCAACAGGACTGTGGTGGCTATGTGAGCACAAGTATCTGTCAAAAACCATAGAAGCCTACATTAAAACTGGCGAGTGACACCTCAGCAAAGCTAATCAAAAAAACTGAAAAAAAAAAAAAAAAAAAAAAAAAAAAAAAAAAAAAAAAAAAAAAAAAAAAAAAAAAAAAAAAAAAAACTATAATGAGACACCATCTCACAACCATCTGGAAAAATGATACTAAGGACTGCCAAGGATCTAAAGCGAGGGGTAGTCTGCTCTTACCCATTACTCGTGGGGGAAAAACTGGTAAACCATTTCACAGAGCTAAAGGTGTACACAACTTAAAACCAGTAATTTTACTTCTAGCTATGCAGAGAACCCTCACTCTTGGGACTCAGGAGACACAGACAGGAATGTTTCTGACAGCACAGTTGTTGAAAGGAAGAACTGACAAGCACCCACGTGTCCATGAAGGGGAGACCAAGTATGTAAACTGCGGTAAGTCCTGCATGAAACCAACTACTACCGTTAGACTGATGGAGAAGAACTGCAGCAGGACACACAGCAAGTTTCCGTGTGGTGCACGCTGGCAAACACCACTCACTGGTGGCCAAACACACCGGTGGAGAAGTATAAAGGCATGCGTGGATGCCGAGAAGTGATGACCCCCTCTCTCCAGGAGGCAGGGGAAGGGGAACGTGGTGGGGGCAACACAAGGGCTTTCAACTGTTTGGTTGTATTTACTTTCTTAAGCTGGGTGATAAATACATGTATGTAAATTATCTGTGTAAGTTAAAATAACTTTTTTCAAAAAAAGGATTCTTGCTGAAGGTGCCACTATACTCCCTTGCAAGAAATGGCAGCAGAAACATCCTTTCGTATGTTATTCATATTCTAAATGTTGTCTACTTAAGGCAACCAGGAAAAAATAATTATGCAAAAGAAATGTTTTAGTTGTAGTACCTTTAAAAATCTGAGTTTTCTACCTAACTGCTTCTGTAGAACTGGAAATTCACTGTGAAGAGCCATTAGAAAGAGGTCACGATGCTACTGTTAAGTCTTCCCCAAGCATCACTGACACAATGGCTCACTTAAAAACAAATGGTCCCCACTGGAGTGGTTTCAGAGCTCCTCAGACACCAACGACATCATGGAAAAGTGAAATTATCTGTGCTCTTCTAAGAGCTCCTACAACTCAATTATCATTGTCAAGATCCCCTAGAAGAAAGAGATGTTCTAGAAGCAAGCGCAGATCTTAAGTTCTGAAATAAAAATTCTCCAATCTTAAAGGCTCACAATCCAAAAGGCATAAACATTTACTTACAGAGGAACAAACTGAGAAATCTATTTGGATTTGTGGGTTTTGTTTCTTTACTTTGCTAAACAGAGACACAATACAAACATGGAAATATACACTTTAACTCACTGAGACATATACTATGCTTGCCACTTTGAGGGTTTTTTTTTTATGTTTAACTTAAATTCATAAACAAATTCAAACAACTCTCTTGCTACATTGAGATTAAAACATATATGCACAAATATTTACTCAAAATATAAAAAGCTGCTATGAAGTCGTTCTAAAATAAATAACATTTCAGGAAATACCTACCCACTGAGCATTTTTAAGGAACTAAGATATGCTTATTTAGTTAATATTTTTTGTTTTTGAAGAATATTTTATCAACTTAATGTTCAAAGTCAAAAGAACGACTGAGAACTCAAGCATTCTAAACCAAGAGGCAAAGTAAACATCATCAAGGATTAAAATTTTTTTTTTAAACTTTTTTTTAGATTTTTTATTTATTTATTTTTAGAGAGGGAAAGGAGAGGGAGAGAGAGAGAAATAAGGATTAAATTTTTAAAAATATTTTACTTATTTATTTTTAGAGAGGGGAAGGGAAGAAGAAAGAGAAGGAGAGAAACATCAATGAGTGGTTGCCTCTCACGTGGCCCCCACTGGGGACCTGTCCTACAACCCAGGCATGTACCTTGACTGGGAATCGAACTGGCGACCCTTTGGTTCACAGCTCACACTCAATCCACTGAGCTACACCAGCCAGGGCAGGAGCATTCATTTTTTATAAAAAGCACCCATATTTTGAATCTAAGAAAATATCAGATTTATAAAAGCTATTTTACCAACTCTAAGAAAACTAATTAACCTAGTCTTAGATGAAATACTGTCCATAAATGTGAGAATTTGGGAATGCAAAGGATTTAATGACAATATACTCTAAATTTAGCTCCTCCTACCCACAAGATAACAAATGATCACCTGTGGACAAACACAGCACTGCTAATTTCACAACATCTCCTGTTGAAGTCTTCGTCACTCACCCACAGATTTGTCTGCCATGCCCACATCTCTGGATGTCCAGCGACAAAACCCACAGGCCAGGTAATAGGCTTTCTTCATGGTGGTCTTGGCTGGGTCATCTGGAAGCTGTGTGGAGATGCTGGTTGCACGGGTGGAGAGCGTGTGCATGCATCCAGGACAATCAAAGCAGTTGGCACACCTGTGATAGAAAAAAATACAATTCATTCACTCAACAAGTATTACCAAGCGCCGACTAGTACCAGATATTGTTCTGGGTATTAGAAATTCAAGAGAGATTAGAAATTATTAGAAATTAAAGGAGAAGTGTCTCTCAAACACAAAGAACTAACAAAGTATTCCTGTGACTCTTACAAACTTCGTTTTAAAATTTCAGAAGTATTGTATGTTCATTACTTAAAAAATAAAAAGCAACCATCACCTAAGTTCCTGAAGAATTAGAGCCTGACCCAATCTTCCTCCACAGAGGGAATCGTGTTAACGATCTGCAGTTAACTGTTTTCAGAGTCTTTTTATGCTTGTACAGAACACGAGGAGTTCTGAGGAAAACAGAAATCTCAGAGCTCCTGCCTTGAGAGGTAACAGACCGACTGCACGATGGAAAATAATGGCAACAATACCCGATCTGTAAACTGGTTTGGAAGACAACTGCTTGCCTGCTGTGTTGCAGAGCTGGAAGAGGCACCAAACATGCCCTCAAACGGGGGTGGCTCAGCAGCGCCGCACCTTCAGGGCTTTCTGGCACTGCCGCCTAGTGCTCAGCCAACATTTCCTCTTCCGGGGCCCTGGTACCTCGTTGCTTGCAAGTTTCCCGCACCTGACATTACCAAGATTCACCACCAGTCCTGGTCTTGGCCTGAAGTTCCATTCCATCACTCCAACGAGCTGTGACATTTTGCCATTTGGATAATATCCTCAAATAAGGATAGTAATAGCATCCACCTCACAGAGATATTTTCAGGATTAAATGATAAATTAATGTGCGGACAGTATACAAAACTGTATGGCTTATCAGAAGGGATTTCTCAGAGATCGGAAAGACAAATAATAATGGTTCACATCTGCGGGGGTGGTGGGAGTATGACTGGTGGCAAAGGGCTTTCACATCAAGAGAAACACCACACGGCACCAGGAGCATCGAGCACACCTACTGCCCAGATCTCTTTCCAATACAAGAAACCAAGGCTTCCTGGAAAAATGGCTCATTCTAGGACTGAGGGCAGAGAATATACAGGATGAGCCTAGAATATCTTATAGTACCAGAAAGAAAGTTCTCTAAGGAATAAACAAACAACCCCTCACACAACAGTTGGGTTAAGTCAAAGGGATACAGGAGTCTACTGAAGGAGTTCCCAATGGCCAAAGGTGGACCAATTTGAGCAAAAAGAAAAAAAGTAGTACTGGATTATAACCTAAAGTGTAAACTAAATATCCATGAGCCAATTCTGCCTTAAGTCAATGGTTAAATAAACAAATGGGGGAGAAGAGAAAATCTTTCATGAAAAATAACCCCAAATAATTTATGTAAATAGCCCTCACAGAGAGGGAGCACAACTCCTCACTATTTGAGTGTGGGCTGTGACACTGACTTTCCCTCTAAAGCGTACAGCGTGAGACAGGAGCCGGGGGCGGAGAGTAACTTCACCAGGGAGAAACCCGACAAGCACCAGCGGAAGCCAGATTGATTATCCGGCTCAATGTCAACAGTGACGGTTGTACTGACAGTTTGTTCCCTTGACCTCTGTGGTCCTCCCCCGCCAAACATATTCCCCTAGCTGATGAGAAAAACATTGGAAAAATTCCACCTGAAGGACATTCTACAATACACCTAACCATCACTCCTCAAAACGTTTAAGGTCGTCGAAACCAGGGCAAGTCTAGGAGAATTTCACAGCAATAGGAGCCTGAGGAGACGTAACCATTAAACAAAGTGTGAGTATCCTGAATAGGATCCTGGAACAGAAGAAGGAGATTAGGGAAAAAAGCTAAAGAAATCTGAATAAAATGTGCTATTTACTTAATAATAATGTACCAGTACTGTTCATTAATGAGGCAGATATACCATACTAACGTAAGATGTTAACAAGAGGGAGGCCCTGGCCAAGCAGCTCAGTTGGTTAGAGTGTCCTCCCAACACTCCAAGGTCATGAGTTCAATCCCTGGTCAGCACACATTCAAGAATCAACCAATTAATGCAGAAATAAGTGGAACAATAAACTGATGTTTCTCTTTCTGTTGTTCCTCCCTCTCTTACCCCCCTTCCCTCTCTCCCCCTCTCTAAAATCAATTTAACAAATAGGGATGACTGGGTATAGGGCACATAGGAATTCTCTGAATTATCTTCACAATAACTCTTAAGTCTAAAACAGAACGTTTATTTAAAGTGTCAAAGGACATTTTATCTTTGGCAAAGGTGATGCAAAAAAAAAAAAAGGAAAAAAAAGCTAGTTAAAAAATAGAGTTCATTCCAGGTGTTTCCTTACCAGCTAGTACAAAAATAGTTGAGGAAAACAAAAACTGAACCCTGGTCTTACCTGTTCTTTTTCAGTTTGGCTTCAGCTGATGGCATATTTTCTAAACAACTGGGACAATAGTGGGAGTCCACCTAGAAAGAAACAAGAAATAAAAAAATCAGAGGAAAAGAAACTCAATTTAGCTTGTGCGCATATCTCTGCCAAGTAGTAAAAACTGGAAGTATATTCCACTGAAGCAGAAGGTGAGAGACTACTGATCTGGCAAAAAACCTAAGATGTTTCAGCTTAGGGTTCATTCCTCAATCACCTGTTTGTTTTCTTAACCATCCAGACTTTCTAAAACCCTCCCATTTTTCCTTTCTGATCTTTCCTTTTCCCTTTCATTGGGATTTTATGAATTAGACTTGTTAAGAATTGTCTATGTAAAAGAACTCTATAATAATCTTAAGAACAGATTAATAAATAAAGTAACCTAATTTGTGAAACTGAACTCAAATCTTCTTCTATCTAATTTAGCTTTATTGGATTGTAGTGGTTTGACCACACTTAAATTGTGAGACTTAAAAAGTTTGCTCACGACTGAAGCAATACATGTTCACTGAAGAACAGTATAAATTATTATGTACAAAGTCAGCTACAGTCAACCAATCAGATATTTAAGTGAGAAATTAAACTAAGCTAAACTACTACTGTATTTAACTCAATTTAGCCGTGTTCTAAAACACAGTATAAAAATTAAATTCATTGTATTTTTAAGGTCTGAATAGTTATTTGGTTAAATGTAGACATCCTATTTGACAATTCTAGAATTTCAGTCTGCAGAAGGTAAGACAAATCACTTGATCATAGTATCTATGATACTATGATAAAAACTGGCTTCTTTTTTCATTATCTGCTATGAACAGGACTATCTTTGAAAAGATTAATAAAATTGCAGCTTAAAAACCTCCCAAAACATAAAATATAGTATTGCTAATACTATTTGCACTAACTCATCATAAAAGGCAAAATATAAATGATTCCTTGGGGGCCCTTTCCAAATCACACTTGTCCCTTCACATGCAGCTCCAATCCAGCTTCCCGCTGGAACTCTCTGGACTGCTCCAGCCCTCACCAGTCTCCTCCTTTCCCAAGCCCTACCGGCCTCTATCTCACAGGTGCACAACAGTGTGTAAAAGATGCAGTGACAGACTGAATGGCATAACTGCAGACATCTTTAGACAGCATGAAGACTGCAGTCCCTAGTCACCACCAAATGAGAGTCTAATCCAGTACACTGTAAGGGTGGAGCTGGAACAGGGAAGCATCTCAAAGAGAAAGGACCTGCTAAGGAATTACACGGACACACACACACACACACACGGAAAGTGTTAACGGAGAAAAAAAATCCATGAAAAATCAGTGCCGTATTACAGACATAGGCATTTATTTTTCTTCTATTATTTTTCTTTTAAAATGATTATTTTTAGAGAGAGGGGAAGGGAAGGAGAAAGAGAGGGAGAGAAACATCAACGTGTGGCCACCCCTCGCACCTCCTCCTGGGGACCTGGCCCACAACTCAGGCATGTGCTCCGACCAGGAATTGAACTTGTGACCTTTGGTTCATAGGCCCATGCTCAATCCATTGAGCTATACCAGTCAGGGCTTTCTTCTATTACTTAAATGTTTTCCCAGACTATTCTTAATATTGTGAAAAACACCCCCAATAAAATAATAATTAATAATATGTAAAGGGGCTTATAATATTTGACGTTTTTCATATGCATTTTCAACAGTCCGGGGATCTTCACCCAAGTTCTGAGTCAGTCTGCTCATTTTCAAATCCTGGTTCTCCCTCTGACCCCCAAATGTCTGGCTCTGTGACCCAGGGCAACCATTTCTTTACCTGTGAAATGATTTTCTTTTTTAAAAAGGTATCTTTTCTTCTTCCACCGGGTTGCAAGAAGATTAAAGGAGATTATGTAAAGCATATGGCATGTAGAAAGTACTGAATTAACTGTATCTATTATTACTATCGGCTTTTCCTTCAAGAGACTGTGAGCTACTTGAGCGCAGGATTTATGTCTCGCTCATTTTTTAATCCCCACAGTTTACTGAACGAACAGGACGTGTCAAGCGCTGCAGAAGTTTTGAGTTTATTGATCTGGTGATTTTTTATGGGGTGGGATCTTTTACCTTTTGAGCAATCCCACCACCAACGTCTATTTGTTGTGAACGACGACAGCACCCTACCCTCCGGGGACGCGCCTTGAACAGAACACTCTCAGCTTCGTACTGACTTGCCCTATTCTAAACGCTTTTCGCTCAGCTCCATCCAAACCTCTTCCCTGCTGCAGGCCTTGGCCTGAGCCCGGACAGAGTCTGAGGCGGGCCCAGTTTCTGGTCAAAGTAGAGGCAGAACTTCCCAGATGGGAGGGGCATGAGTGACAATGCCTGCGTCCACTCCACGCAAATCAATCAAAAGGCCGTATCTCGCCACTCAAGAGGCATGAACTAAGCATGCCCACACCCTTTTCTTTCCGACCCATCCTATTGTCAATCCCCCCCACCACCACCCAAAGAGACGGCCAGGGTTCCCAGAGTCAAGCTTGTCCAATCAAATGGTGCTCTGGAACCAGAAGATCCGCTCAGCCCCACCCAAGGCCGCTCCACCTTTCCAAGAGACAAACGACAAGCAAATTAAAGCTCAGGGAAAACTGAGTGACAGAAAAGAGGCCAATCAGCACGCTCGCAGAACCTCCCCGCCCGACGCAGTGACTAGTATGAGCGCCTCTCCCCCTCCCCCAACACACATACTCTTCCTGGGATGACTGCGTTACCTCGTGAGACACACATTCCAGCGACCGCAGCTCGCTACAATAGCGGCAGAAGTAGAGCTGCGAGAGAGGCGCCCGAACCTTCTTTTCTCCCTGGACTAGGTAGAGAACCCGCTCCGATTGCAGCAAAGACGCCATCTTGGAGAGGGAGGTGTCAACGACACTCCTGTCGCATCACGTGACCTGAGAGCTGGCGTTTTCCTCACCGCCCTCCCTACGTCTTTCAACGTAACTGTGACGTAAGGCTTCCGACCCAGTGGGTCTTTGCGCCCTCGAGAGACCAAATGCGCGTGCGCAGTAGGAATTTTCGTTTCGCCGCCACTTTAGGCTGGGCTCTCTGCGCCGTCACTGCCTTGTGTGGGACTGACTTCTGTCGTTAAGCACAGAATCGCAGATCAAATCCAGACAAGCTCAGCGCTCACCTTTTGTTTCTTTCGGGATGAAGGTTGCTCTTTTGTTTTATTTACAACTGCCTCTCCTGCCCTAACCTTATAGGAAAACATCCTGAATGAAAGTGGATGGAAGATTTCAGGGACAGAGTTCCTTGGGAACTGGAAAGCTGAGTATCATACCAGCACTTTCTTCTGATAGTCTTGCCATTGGCCTGTAGAAAACGTTCACAGACCTTATCTCATAATGATATAGCAGGCAGTTAGACAGACATTGAGCAGAGTAAGAACAATACACCAAGTACAGGTGGAAAGAGCCAGGGACCTAGCAATGGCAAAAGTAGGGTGGGACCTAAGCCCCACGGGGACTATTCCTCCCCTAGCATATCCCTGGTCATGTGATTTAGACCCCCTGGTCTTTTGTATCCACTGCTCAGGCAGTTCAGACCCTCCCCTGACTTTTCCTCCTCTGGCATGTGCTTAGTCGTGGTGCAGATCTCCACTGCCACCCCTTAGAGGAGGAACAAGGGGGCCAGAGAATAGCCTTTTAGCACTCCCTTACGCATTAACATCTCTAGATGTTAGAGATAACATCTAGGCCTCAGTTAGCCTTAGCTCCAGGCCCAGAAACAGCAAGGCCAGGTGGATGACGCCATGGCGTCAGGACCAACCACGATGACTAATGGTCCCCTTCCCTGGGGCCCACTATTGGCAAGACCATGACCCTGAAAGGACACACCTGGAAAGCTGATGAATATTCTATTGAGATCCTCCCCTGAGACCTCCATATAAAAGCCCTTAAGACAAAGGACTCATACCACTCTCTCTTGAGCAGGTCTACACCTTTCCTCCTTTTTTCTTTCTTCTGAGCTCCAAGGGCCCTTCTTTTGCCTCTGTAATTTGTTTTCTGAGCCCACACGGCCCAGCTCACGTCTTCTATATCTGTGACTTTCTAAATGAACATTTGCTCGTATTTGATTCTTGGCTCTGAATTCTTTCTCAGCCAAACTGAAGAACCCAGGTCTAACACCTGGTGCCATTTTGCCATTAACAATTTGAAATTTCTTAGACTGTGAACTCTTCCACACAGAGGCCATATCTCATTCATTTGTAGGTTTCTAGTACTAGCATTAGGATTAAGTCTGTACAGTAGGCCCCTTATCTGCCATTTCACTTTCTGTGTTTCAAGCGTGGTCAGAAAATATTACATGGAGAATCCTAGAATTAAGCAATTCATAAGTTTTAAATCATAAGCTGTTCTGAGTCATGTCATGTAACCTCATTCTGTCCTGTTCTATCTTGCCCAGGAAGTGAATCAACTCTTTGTCTGGTGTATCCATGCTGCACATGCTACCAGCCCATCAGTGACTTAGTAGTCACTTAGACTTGGTCTGGTGTATTTCACTTAGCATAATGTCCTTTAGCTTCATCCATGTTGTTGCAAATGGCAGAATTTCCCTGCGTCTTTTTTTTTTGACTGAATGAGATTCCACTGCTCAGTGACCAGCAGTCACCAGCAACACAATCCCAATGTGTAGGTAGCAACTAGAATGGGCCCTGGATAGCAGCAATGCACGGCAGGGAGGGCAGGGAAGGCAGGCATTGGGAACAGAGGGAGAAAGAGGGAACACAGGAGCCCAGGTGGCTTGGTTTCCGAGGTGCACAGTGCCAGCCTGCTTCAGTGGTGCTTGCAGGCTTTACAAAAACAGACAGCAGCCATGGATTGGAGCTTGTTGATGCCGGCCATGGGATCCTGATGTAGTAGACTAAAAGACTTAGGATCATCATGTACTAGAAAGATCCTAGTTCAATCCCTGTATTTTTCAGATGGAGAAAATGAGGTCCAGAGAGGCTAAGGAACATGTACATAGGTTTTCTCATTCGTGGTACCATATTCTGTTCTCTAATTCCAAAATGCAGTTCCCTGCACACCACATCAGTTAATTCATATCCACAGCCAAGTAAGCAATTTGTCGTTCTTTTAACAACACTTAAAACGAAAAGCAAGCAAATGCAAGGGAAAGTGGGAGGCTAATGAATAGCCTATTGAGTTTGCCATGAATGTTTGCTGGAATTATGTCATTCCCATTTGGGGCACATGCATTTCACATCTTTGGAATGCGTTCCTCCTGGCTTCAATGAGAATTTCTCAAGCATACCTCACACCTAACCAAAACTTGTCCTCTTCATACTCCCTTCTCTGTGCTTAGTAGGCTAGCTGGAAGCTAATGTCAATTCTGTGGCACCATGGAACACTTCCTCTGCTGAGGATGCAGAGACATGAGCTGGGGGCATCCTATTTTGGCTGGAGGATGCACAGGATGACCTTGGGCTAACCATTGAAGCTGTTACCCAATGACTGGTAGTGCTTAAGGAAGACCTCTGGCCCCAGAAGTGCTGGCTCATAAGAAATGGCTCATGGCCATACACTGCTCCATTTATCTCGTCTTCTTGAATGTTTACCCATTCACCCCTGGGAATTCACAACTGATTCAAGAGGCTATAACTCTCAGTGAAATAAGGATAAAATCATGAAACAGTAGAGCCAGAAAAAACCTTACAGGTTAACTAGTTCACTCCCTTTATTTTAGAGATTGAGAACTGAAGCCCAGAAAAGGGAAGGGACTCACCCAAGGTGACCACGAAAGTGAGAAGTGAAGCCAAGGTTTGAACACAGGTCTTCATTTCACATTTATTGCCTTCATGAACTTGGTTGGGTCTCCATCTCGACACAATTCACCACCAAACCCCAAGGCTCTCTCCTAGGAGACCACCAGTGTAATGCTTGTTGACTTGAATAAAATAGAACTGACAATTGAGTTCCTGCCTAACTCAGTACCTGACAAAGAGCAGTATTTGTTAAATGGATGAATTGCCATCTTTATCTATTTGAAACTTGCTGGCAGATGAAAGATGGTAAATAAATTTCTTTTTTATTTTTAAGCAGTGCTTTCTTTTAGAATGTAAAGGAAGAAACAAGGGAAGGGAGGCAGATCACACAAGTTTCCACAGGAAGATCAGGGTGGGCCTTGTGGAAAGGTAAGATTTGAGTAAAGATTTGAAGGAGGTGGGGAATGGGCTGGTGGATATGTGGGGGAAGAGCCCTTCAGGCAGAGGCTGAGCGGTCTCTAAGGGCTAACTAAGGAACAGTCAAGAGTCATGCTCCAGGGAGGCCCTTGCTGGGACAGGGAATAATCCATTTCATGGTTTGGCTGAATTCAGTCACTGGGAGTTTATTTACTCAGAAGTTATCAAGACTGTTTCTTCTCCCTGAGGTCAAAAGCAAAATATCGTGGAAAGAAGGGGATGAAGCTAACTTACTGAGTCTGTAGTTTACTTTGTTCCAAATCACAAAGCATTCTGATTGCCACACAGGAAAGCATATTTCACAAGAGGCTCAGAGAAAGAGCCAGTGGGTTGCTAAACACATTAATCACACATGAATCGCATGGTTAGAGCTCCAGCCGAGAAGGAGAGATTAATGTGGGAGAGAGCTAGCCTGTTTGGAATGGCACCAAGGGCTCCTGCAAACAAGCTTTGCCCCTTGCTGTGAAGGCAAAATGAGTTAATAAAAGTTAATGTGGGTCGAGCATAAAACATCCTAAGTTGGCTACACATCTGTTGTTAGGCCACAGAGTGCAGTCCAGTCTCCTCGTTTACAAGTGGGAAAACAGGTTCAGAGAGAGGCAGTGGTTCCTCTGAAGTTCCAGCGGCTCTCCCACTTGCTTGAAGAGCATGCGGTTGGTTGGTTTCTTTTACTGTGTTCGGACGATTGGGCTTTCCAGTCTTGCCCACACTCCCATCTTGGGTGCCTTTTACAGTTCATTTCTGGGAAGCTCGTTTAGACTCTGAGCTGTCAGCGCCTCATGTGAGAATATTTGTGCCCTCATGGGGAAGTTCAATGGGATGTTTTGTTACCCTTGAGGACCCGTGGAAGCCAGCCTCCAAATTGGCTCTCAGTGGTATTCATACCCTCAGGTACTTCCCTTCCAAACTGTACCAGGTTGTGACCAATAGCATACAACAGAAGTAGCAGGATAACATTTCTGAGATGAAATTATAAAAGTCTGTGGTATCTGTGTTGGGTGCTTTCTTGGATCACTTGTTTGGGAAAAGCAAACTGCCAGTTTTTGAGCAACCCTATGGCCACGTGGCAGGAACTAAAGCCTCCAGCCCACAGCCAGTGGGGGCTGAGGTCTGCCAACAACTAGTACGTGACCTTGGAAGTGGAGTCTCCAGTTCCAGTCACGTATTGAAATGACTGTGGACCCAGCTGGCAGTCTGCCTGTGATCTCTGAGAGACCCTGAGCCAGAACCACCTGACTAAGCAACTCCTGGACTCCTGACTCAGAGAAACGGAGATAATCAATGTTTGTTTTAAGCTGCTAAATTTCGAGATACTTTGTTACACAGCAAAAGATAACTAATATACTCACCTCCCCTCACCAGTTAGCCTCCGTTGCACGGTGCACACCTCTGCTCCCTCCACCTTTCCAGTCCTTGCCTTGTGCACTCCCCACCTATTCTCACTATCCGAGGCCAAATCCGGAAGTCATCAATCCTGCTGAATCACTGTGATACCAACAGGAGCAGGTGGTGGGCTAAGATCAGAATTTGAGAGAGGTTTAATAAAGGGAGTATTTGCAAAATGGTAAGCGGGGTTTGCAAAATGATCCCAAGAAACATTTCAATACCCCAGGTCTAGTGAAGGTGGGGTGCTGTTTATGGCCTGAAGGGGTAAAGAGAGGGAGCA
This sequence comes from Tonatia bakeri, assembly GCA_004024845.1. Classification (NCBI taxonomy): domain Eukaryota; kingdom Metazoa; phylum Chordata; class Mammalia; order Chiroptera; family Phyllostomidae; genus Tonatia; species Tonatia bakeri. The sequence continues at coordinate 132,258 of PVIA01003393.1, forward strand.
CTTCCTGGAACCAGGAGATAGGAGCTGGACCTTCGGGTCCAGGACAGAGTCAGTCATTGGTCACTCCTTGCAGGGAGGATAGAATTCAAAACACCACCCTCCCCCCACTTGTGGGCACTTCCTTCTTAGCTGAACCCAACAGGAAGCCAGACATTAAGAAAGTCTATTTGAGTTTGGGTTCACTCAGGTGCAGACTATGGGATAAGGGTTTAAATGAAAGTCTAAGTGAATATTTATTTGAGAGATTCAGGGTGCACCAGCAGAGGAGTGAGGAAGTGATACAGGGAAGAGAAGGTGGCCAATAAGATTGTGTTATTAAGCCAGCTATAATAGGGGTTTACTCCCACAGAGAAACCCTGGGAACCAATGTAAACACATGCTCCAGGATTATTCCACCAAGGTCGAGGCAGTTGGGGCATTTATACCTCTGAAGCCTAGTTGAGGGCTGCACCTGGGATTGAGTTATTTCTTGGGTAGTTTTGGATTGCCAGGCTGGCAGACTGGCCTTTCCCATGGGCCTGGGGCCAACCCTCAGTCACAAAGGTGCAGATACTGGCAGATGGAATTCTGGGCAGAACTAAAGTGGGTGAGGTGCATGGAGTTTGGGCTGGACGTCGACACTGCCTGCTGCAGGGCGCACTGATGCGGGCTGGCGTGGTACCACCCCACGCATACCGCAGGGTGGAGAAGTGTGTGCAGGGTGAATCTGTAGGGACAATTCAAACTTACGTGCATATTTAAAGTAAATAAATATTATTTACAAACTCTTAAAATTTAATATCACTGTCTAAACAGTTTTTCCTTTTGACCTCCCAATTATTGTACACTATCGTCTACCATAGCCATGCATTTAATGGTTTGCTTGCGCCTCTGTATATTGCCTTGTGTACTAGCTAGGCTAAGAAGCACCCCATTTCATAGAGGAGAAGACAGAGGTTCAGAGAGCACTTGGTTCAGCAAGAGTCAGTTAGGCGTAGAACATTTAAAATCAGTTCGGCCACTTACTGGCTAATCTTAAAGAAGTTAACTGATCTTCTTTGGGCTTCTGTGTTCTCATGTGTAAAATGGGGGTTAATAACATTTTCACTATAGAATTATTGCAAGGACTAAACAGTATGATGTATGTGAAACACTTCCTACATGGTAAATGCTCAAGGAGTGTTCTTAAATAATCTTTTTTGACCCCTGGCAGGTGCGGCTCAGTTGGTTGTAGCTTCGTCCTATAACCTAAAGGCTGCAGGTTCGATTCCCAGTCAGAACACATACATAGGTTGAGGTTTTGATCTCCAGTCTAGACACGTGCAGGAGACAAGTTGATGCTTCTCTCTCCCATCAATGTTTCTCTCCCTTCCTGTCTCTCTAAAAGCAATGAAAAAAATGTCCTTAGATGAAGATTTTTTAAAAATTCAAAACGATCTTTTTGGAAAAAAATAAAGGCACAGGCTTGTATTATACATGCTGGGGCAAAAGTAGGTTTACAGTTGTGAATATGCAAAACACTGAGTTTATTCTTGTATTATTATTTATTAATTATTGTATTATTTTCCATAAAAACAACTGTAAATCTACTTTTGCCCCACCCTGTGTATTTTTTCTTGAGACCCTATTTACTTCAAAGACTAGACTGATGGGACCGAGGGTGTCTGCCAGTAACAGGCATTCTTTCCTCTCTCAGAGACATGACTGTGTAATAATTGAACACTTTGGAATTAAGCCATGAGAATTGATTCGAATAATTATAACCACACTAACGAGACCACGTGACTTTCACTCCACTTCAAAGCTACAAAACGCAGCCCTTCCATTTCCTTTTCTTTCTTCCTGTCTGCGCAGTTTGTTTGATCTCAAATTCCACATGTTTGGAAAATTCCAGCATTTTACCTCCTTGCCTAATCATTCATTAGCTCTAAGAGGTCTTTCAGCTGCAATTTAAAAAGCTATAACTAAAATAAAAATTCCTGTATCAGTTTTCAGGCTAAATGCTTATTTCTTTGGAGAGTGAGCAAGCAAAGAGTATGGCTCCCCCGAAGAGTTGGAGGCATTTTGCCCAAGGATCTATAGAGCAAAAAGAACCTGGGAATTTTTCCAGGGGAAAAGAGGACGGGAGGGAGAGAGAAAAGGGGACTCTCAGGAGCTGAGGTGCCCAGTTTCTGACTTCTTGGAAAGAAGTGAGCTGTTTAAGGGTCTGTAAGGAGGGAGCTGGTATCTCAGCCAGGATAAGTCCGTGAATGGAACAAGGCTCACCCCACACGGGATATGTTTGTAACTCAAAACTGTAATAATATTAAGGTCCTTGAGCCTTAGTTAGCTTTGAAAACATTTTTTTGGAAGTGCAATTGAATTCAGAAAATATCTACTTCAACTTCCTTCTTTCACTTTTGGGATCAAAAGACCTAGAGAGCGGGAAGGCCACGCGGCAAACCAGTGATAGAGCAGGACAAGAAGCCACGGTTTGGTGCCATTCAGCGCCCCTGAGGGCCCTTGCCACCGTCCCACGGCGCACCCACTCCCCTCCATCTCTGCAGCCCTCCACCTTTTCAGAAGAATCCTCTGCCACATCTCTCTGCTTGTCTAGCTCCGTGTAGGGAGCTCACAACAGCCGAGAAAGCTCACTCTCTTCCATTTTCCGACAGCTCTGTTAAACATTTTTTTGAGTGAACTGAGGACTGCCTCTTCTTGGCTGACACCCCTGGTTCTCGCTGGGCCTTCCACTCGGCTCCCTCTGCCCCAGAACCTACCTCAGAGGTTTGCTTATGGTCCCCACAGCTACCCTGACTCCCGTCTCTAGACCAAACCTTGGTTTCTTGCAATTCTGTCTTTTCCAATCTGTTTTAGAAGCCGGGAGGATTTTTTTTTTTTTTTCATCTAGACAGACAGTTACCTGGTTAAGGTTTCCTTCAGACTGTGGTGGCCAGGAGGGAACACAAACGTGACTGTTGATTTTATGTGTCACCTTGGCTGGGCCACGGTACCCAGATGCTTGGTCAAACATATCTTGGTGTCGTTGTGACGGTGGTTTTCAGATGTGACTGACATTTTAGTAAGTAGACTTTGAGTAAGGCAGGCTCTCCATGTCAGTGGGCCTCATTCAGTCCATTGAAGGCCTTACGAAAAAAGACTGGCCGCCCCCGAGGAAGAGGGAGTTCTGCCAGCAGATGGCCTTCGGACTCACCAGCAACATCTACTCTTCCCGGGCCTCCCGCCGGCTGGCCTGTTTTCCAGGTTTTGGAGTTGTCAGCCTCCACAATCACACAAGCCCCTTCCTTGGCCAATCTGTCTCACTCTCGACCTCTCTACACACACATGCGCGTGCGCAGGCGGTTGTGTTTCTTTGGAGAACCGTGACTGATACAGTAAGTTTTCAAGGCTACAAGTGTCTTTAGGCACAACCTGGGAACTCGAAGGAAAAGCCTTGGTTAACTTCTCATCTTCCTCTGAGCTTTCATTCATTCAACAAATGGAACATCTGTTCTGCACCAAGTGCTGGTGATAGAAAGGCAAGTGTTGCAACAGGGTTCTGAATTTGATAAAAATCAGATCCTGCCCCAAATCGTGAGTGCAGAGCAGCTAGGATTTTAGGCTCTGTAATTAGACAGTCCTACTCTGGCTTTGGCAACTGGAGCTGGTCACCTCGGGAGGTCACTCAACCTTCCTGAGCCTCCACTTAGTTTTTCCATCTCTAAAAGCAGGCATTTGGATTAGACGATCTTTAATTTTCCATTTGATTTTGGACACACTCAAGTCCCGAGTTCCTGCTTTTCAGAAGAAAAGACTGAAGAACACTTGACTACTGACTTAAAAGTTGTGGGTGTCGATATAGGACCTGCCGCTCTGGTCACTGGGTGGATCACGTGAGTGCGCAGGGTGACCGAGTTGACTTTGTTCTGTGTGGCGGCTGGGCGGGGCCTGGTAGGCCATGACAGGCCTGCTTGAGGCTAAGCTCAAATGGGCAGTAGATCACCTTGGATTGGGCTATTTCACTGTTAACGGAAAATAAACAGGATGTTCAGAGGCATGTTACAACAGACAACTAACCAGCTTCACGCTGATCCTCTAAGTCAGCGGTTTTCAATGGGCGTGCTGCAAGAATATTTAGAACATGAAATACCTGACTATTTAGTCAGGGGCACTGACCTCTTTCCCCTTAGATTGTCAAATAAAAAAAAATGACAACAGCCAACAGAACAATAGCCATCCTGTGGGCATGAATCAAAATTATACCTTTTTTGGTCATATTGGTAAATATATATATTTATGTGGTGTGTGTGCCTGCTGCAGGATTTTAGTAATTAGGTTGTGTGTACCACGAGATGATAAAGGTTGAAAATCGCTCTAGGTCAATCCTCACAAGGGGGTTGGGAGACAGGTGTTCGCATCCTCACTGTACAGAGGATAGTCAGCAAGGCGAATGAAGTCTCGTGTTAAAGATCCTACACTTGGTGCACTGCAAAGCAGGAGCTCAGAGTCCGGCTTCTCCGTCCAAACCCAGCTGTGTAGAGTACAGCTGGAAAGGCTCTTGGGGGACACATTTTGGGTCGGCCCTCTAGGTTTACAATACAGACAGCGGAGCCCCCCCTCCCCCTCGCCCCATGGGCGAAGCGACTGTTCCGGGCCTTACCGCGAGCGCGTGACAAGGCTGCGAGGGGAACCCGGGAGTACTCGGTCTCTGCTCTCCCCTGCTGGCTCTTTTCTCACCCCCAGCCCGCGGGGAGCAGGAGGAGGAGCTGAGCGGTTGGCCCGGGCTTTCCGGGGGCGGTCCCTGGCCGCCGTGAATTCCTGAGCCAACGGGTTGGAGCGCCCCGTGCCCAGCCGCGCGTCCCAACCGCTGCTGCGCACTCCTGCTTCCCGGGGCTCAGAGGACCCAGGCACGCCTGGGCCGAAGATTCCAGGACTGGGAGCCGCTTCCCGCTCTGGGGACCCGGAGGAACACTCCAGCTGTCCCTGTCCCAGGAACTTTCCGCAGATCTGGTGCGATACAGCCGCGGCGCGGGCCGTGCGTTCTAAAAGCAGCTGTGCGGGACCGCGGTGAGTGGGGCCATCGGGTGTCGTGCGGGGGGCCATCGGGTGTAGTGCGGCGGGCCTCCGGTCCTCGCGCAGCCTGTTATCCTAGTGGGCAGCTCCCAATTCTCCTCTTTCATCCCCTCTTCTCCCTCACTTCTCGCCTCTCCTGCCTTTTGTCACCTTTGCATTTCCCTCTTTCCCTTCCGGCAGCCCTTAACTTCCAGCCGCCGTCTATGCGCACTCTTGGCCCTGCGGGGAGGCGGGAGCTCGGACGGGTGAGCCCCAGCCGCAGGAGACAGACTTCTGTCCGTTTTTCGGTCCTGATTGTGTCAAAGCCCGGCGGAGAAGACACCGGGAGTTTGGAGTCGGGGGTGGTGTTTTGCAGCCCTGGTCTGTCCCTGGTCTTTTTGCCGCCCTATCTCCCAGCCTCGTCTCTCCATCTGTGAAATGGAGAGAATAAATAACCTTTGCATACAGAAATCAGATGAGAGAGGGACGTGCAAAGCATCTTGGAGAGAAGCCTTCCTCTGGGCCTCCCTCCTCTCCTCCTCTGTCTCTATACCGAGAACTTGGTTGTTCCTGTCACCTTTTCCCTTGCTCCCTGTCCCTTCCGAAAATTCCTTGAGGGTAAGGACTATCCCTCCAGGTTCATCTCCAAGGCATCCTCAGCACTTGGTGCAGGGCCTGGCAAATAGGTGCTCAGTGCTGTTTATTGAGCGAAAGAATGAGAGACGGGAACTATACAAACCTGTACCACTGTCAGAGGTTCTTATTTTGATTGAGTGGCCGGACTGGGCCCGTGTTCCTGCAACTCCACCTGCTTCTTCCTGACCTCACCAGTCCTGTTGGGTCCTGGGGCTCCTGCATCCCCCGCTTTGTCTATAGTCTTCGGAGCTCTAGGCTGTCGTGGAAGTTGCTGTCATTCCAGTGTCTAAGATCCCTTGCACACCTGCTATGCTCCGTGCCACCGCTGTTGTGTGCAAGTGGTCAGGAGGGGTGTGGATGCCTGAATGGGGTTGGGTGGGGGTGGAGGTGGAAAGAACAGTCCCCTCGGAGTCAGGAGGCACTGTGAGTTATCCTGACGGGGCATTTCCACTGTCTGGACCTTGTCCTCCCATCTGTAGAATGAGGAAGTGGGCGTTAAATGACTGGTGTCTGTGGTGGAGCACCACGCACTCTCTGGGTTATGCAGGCCACTCAGCGATCCTCTGAGCACATTTGAGACAGCCCAGCTGAGTGAACTCTGGACATATCTCTGTCTCTCTCTCTCTCTCTTACACACACACACACACACACACACACACACACACACACGCCCCTGCAGTAACAAGTGCTTCTCTGCTCTACCAGGGATCTCCGGTTTTCAGCTGCCCCCAGGTTATGAATAATGCCATGGAGGTCACACATCATGCTCCATCAAATCTTCCAAACAATGACGTTTCAGGGTGTCAGGACTGTGGGCTCTATTGTGTAAAAGGTCTGGGGAATTCCCCCTTTCTGGCACAGCCTGAAAATCACTGAGCTGTGCTGAGGTGTTTGAGATGTAAAACAAACTCGAGACTCTGAGGAGTCTGATGTGGGAGGGTCACATTCTGAGCCCGGGGGTGACAGACACAGGGGTAAAGAGGTCACCACAGCCTCAGATGTTTTCTCAGCCATATTCTGATCCTTCTTTTTAAAAAGTGCCCTTATGTTTCTTCTCTGTGGATTAAACATACAATGGAAATATCTCCCAGGAAAGGGGCTCTTTGTCGGAGTTGGTCTTATGCTGCCGCTGTTGACTGTGGTCTCAAAGACAGACACATGAACTCACACAGTTTCTAGGAGTCAATGTTGGTATTACCACAGCCTGCAGACCTCCACCCTGATTGGCTAAGTAAAAGGAATGATGTAAGCATTATTTGACATATATTGAGTGCTATGAACCAGATGTTATTCTAAGCATTTTATATGTACTAACTTATTTAGTCTACATCAAACTTCTGAGGTAGGGACCATCATTACATCCACTTGATACATGAGGAAACTCAGGTCCATAGAGAGAGTAAGCAACTCGCCCACGGTCACTCAGGAAGTAAGTGGCAGAGCTGTGCTTTGAACCCAGGCGATATGGCTCCAGGGACTATGTTCTGAACTGCACTGGAATTGAGGGCCTCTGGGTTCTGATCTGGCTTCTGTCGCTTACTTGCAGGGTGACCTAGGGGGAGTTAAATGAGAATTTGACAGCCACTGCACTAATAAATTACTAGGGACCCTAGTACCCTGCCAACTCACTGAGGAAACAGACAATGAACATCAAGTGTGAATGATGTATTTCCAGGAGTTGGGTGGCCAGGAAGGGCAGCAGATCAGAGTTATAATTGCCTTATACATTAGACAACAGCAAACCAGACTCAGTATGAAATCATGTACTTTAAGCTGCCTAGTTGTGTATAAATGGACCTTCCTTATTTTATTTTAAAAATGTTTTATTGTATTTTTTCTGTTACCATTTATCCCCTTTTTCACCGCAATCCCACACTGTTGTCCATTGGCTGGCTGGGCACGTGAGTTGCTGGTGACCCACTATGTAGGGTCGGGGAAGTGAAATGGAAGAGAGAGGAAGAAAGAAAGGCAGAAAGAGAAGACTAAAGTGTGTTTCAACTGGTGACACATACCTGACACACTTGTCCCTACTCCCTACTCCCTCCTCCTGCGCCCCAGGCGGATGTTGACAGTCGGGACCTTGCGGATAACCTCCACGGGGCCAGGGAGTCCTTCTTAACTCACTGTTCTGGACAGCCTGCACCAGTTGGCTGGGAAGCTGTTATCTTGTTCTCCCAGACTTCCCACTTCATTCCCTGGGGGTGGGGGACATGGTCAAGGAAGGACCAAATGACCAAACAGGAAACATGTCTTTCTAAGTGCCCTGGTGACATCTTAGGAAACACCTTGAGGCTTTTTAAAGGTTAATCTTCTCTCCCCCTCATTTCTTTCTGTTTTTTTTTTCTTTAATGGTACCAAAGACCATCCTGGATCTGGGACAGGGCCTCAGGGGAGGTGGAATGTCAGATCAGAGACAGCCTTTGAGAGTCACTAGACCCTTAGGGATCCCTTTGTCCATCCTTTACAACTGACTGACAGGAAACTCAGACCTAGTTTGAAAGAAGGAATTATTTAGAATCACCCAGTGTATTGGTTTTCTAATCACAGGTTACCACAAATTTAATGCATTAAAAAAATCAAATGTATTACCACATTACAGTTCTCTGAGTCAGAAGTCTCTCTGGAATAAATCAAGGCACCATTAGGCTGTGTTTCTCTCTGGAGTCTTTCAGGGAGACTTGGTTCGCTACTTATCTGAGTTTTTGGCAGACTCCAGTTCCCATGGTTGTAGGACCAAGGTTGCTGTTTTTTCGCTGGCTGTAAGCTGAGGGCCATTCTCTGCTTCTGAACGCCATTGCATTCCTTGGCTCGTAGCTGCCATCCACCATCGTCTGAGCAAGCAACGGAGAGGAGAGTCGGAGAGTCGTGTCCTTCTCATGGTGACTCTTCTGCCTTCCTCTTCACTGTTAAGGATTTGTGATTAGATTCCATCCTGAATAATCCAGGATCATCTCCCCATCTCAACGTCCTTAACTTTAATCACATCTGCGAAGTCTCTTTGCCTCTGTTCTCATGACCCCACCCTCTGAGCCACGTCTCCTTTTTTATAGTCAAGGTTCTGGGGGCCAAGACATGGACACCTTTGAGGGGTCATTATTCCACCTACTGTACACAGCAAGGTAGGGGTTTAACGCCACTCCGATGCCCTTGCAGCTGTCACTGAGGCCCCCCACCCCCGACAGCCCAGCCTGTGGACAGCCTCCTTTGTCAGGCCAGTGTGCAGCAGGCACTTAGTCACTGGCAAATCACAATGATGGAGGTAGAGGTTTAAACAGGATGCCGTGGGTCTGGCCTGAGTTTCTCCTCTGCTGGCTCCCTGTTGGTTTCTGGGACTCTGTGATTGGCTGGGTCTGATGGTACGTGCAGTCTTCAACAGCTCTGGCTGCTTTCTGATCTCTAAAATATCCTGGTGTTTTTCCATGTTCCAGCCACAGAGGAGCAGATAGAAACTCAGACAGAGAACAAGTCTTTAGAGAATTTTGGAGGAGATAAGCCAACTGGGGTAAAATGAGAACAGAATGCTCCTCAGAGATGTTGGCTCATCGAAGAAATGTCTCTGATTTGATTCAGTTCACATTTTTGACAGTTGTGTGTCCTGCCCATTTCATCGGAACAGAAGTCCCTGGTGAAATGGACTCTGTGCTGGGCTGGTAAATGCTTGAGGCTCACTCTTATATAATGGGAGGGGAACTATTTTCAAGAATAAATGTGAGCTGGGATGGCCTTTTCACCCTGAACTTGGCATGGGAAGTCCCCTTCCTTTTTATCAGCCTCCCTGTCATCTTCTAGGAACACAGAAAGAAAGGGTTATACTCTGGGCAGCCACTCCCACACCCCTCCACCCGCGTCAATACCCAGCTCCTGAGCACAGGGAGTCAAAACTCAAACCCGAGCCCACCGGCCCACGTAAAACAGCAAGAGCAGCTCCTAGAGGATGCTATTCTGAAAGTCCAGTCCTCTTCTGCCTGGCATACACAGGGTGGGCTGGGAAAGAAAGAGGTCCCCATAATCCTTCCTGGATGCACAGAGAGCCCAGAAAACGATCAAATCGACAATGTCATTTTACTTTATAGATAGGGTTCTGACTTTTAGGGTTGTTGGATTTTCTGCGGGAATGAGGATCCTTTCTGGACCTCCACCACTGACGTTCCAGGAGTTGAGCTCAAATCTGAAGTTCCCGAGTCTGCCCATATTCTTTCCTTCACTGGTCTCAGGTTTATTAGGCACTTGCCGTGTACCAGGGCCTGTGACAGGTGCCACGGGTACAGCAGTGAACAAGAGCAGAGGCTTCTGTTCTCCTTAGGCTTGCATTTGAGCTGGCAAAGATGGCCAACAGAAACAAGCAAACAAGCAAGCTAATTCTATTTATCTATTTATTTATTTATTTTAAGAAATTGTTTTTTTTAAGATTATGTATTTATTTTTAGAGAGGGAAGGGAGAGGGAAAGAGAGAGAGAGAAAAACATCAATGTGCGGTTGCTGGGGGACATGGCCTGCAACCTAGGCATGTGCCCTGACTGGGAATCGAACCTGTGATGCCTGGTTCGCAGCCCGCACTCAATCCACTGAGCTACGCCAGCCAGGGCTTAATTCTATTTATTTTTAAAAAGATTTTATTTATTTATTTTTAGAGAGAGGGGAAGAGAGGGAGAAAGAGGGAGAGAAACATCAATGTGCAAGAAAAACATCAACTGGTTGCCTCTCACACTCTCCCAACCCAGGACCTGGCCCACAACCCAGGCATGTGCCTTAACCGGGATTTGAACCCATGACCTTCCAGTTTGCAGGCTGGTGCTCAACACATTGAGCCACACCAGCCAGGGCAATAAGCTAATTTTAGATTGTGAAGAGTAGATGAAGAAGATAAAACAAGGTCTGAGATAGAGAATGACTGGTTGGTGAGGGTGGGTCCGAAAGTTTTCCGAAGAGGTGACATTCAAATTGAGATCATGAACATTGAGACTGGATGTTGAAAAGGAAGGTCTGGGGGGAAGAGCATTCTAAGATGAGGGAACAACAAGAACAAAAGTCTCAAAGTGAGACCAGCACTTGGGACACAGGTCATTAGGTTACCCAGCTCTTAGGTGGCCAGTAGGCCCCATTCCTGGTACTTGAGCAGTCCTCTCTTTCTAGTCTACATGCCCCATTCTCCTCTGACAATCTCACCAGCTCCTGAGGCTAGAGCTTTGCAGGGCCCTATAAGCTGTGTGAGGCTGGTCAACTCCCAAGCCTACTGCCCTCGGAACCACGAGCCTCATTGTTTGCGTTCTGCAAGATGCCTGAAGAGAGGCCCCCAGCATTGGTGACTCAGATTCTGTTCCAGCGGCCCCTTCTCTGGCCCTTGTGTCTAGAGGGAATGAAGCATCCACGAGCTCTGGCAGTGACACCTGCGGGAAGCCACCTGCCTCTGTCTGCCTTTTCTCCCACTTTGGGATAATTAAGCTTGCCTGCCAGCAGGAAGTCATTTCTTTTATTGCCTTCTTCCTCAGTGAACTCCTTGGTGATAAAACCGGTTGGATAACCACTGGCAATATCTCAGAAGTGAACTGTTAAGCAGCATTTCCGATGTGGAGGGTGTGCATTTGTGGTGGAAGGTTAAAGCTAGTACAGATGATCAAAGGCCATTTGTTTCCAAGACTGTCACTGTGGTTTCCTAGGTCAGAGTCAGAGTGGTCACCCCACCCAGACTAAGAGTGGGGCCTCTGAGCTCTTTGGATTTAGCAGCTATGCTGCGTTCACTAGCGAAGCTGAACATATACGAAGCCTTACTGTGTACCAGGCATCGTCCTGAGTGCTTTGTGTGCCTCAGGTTGTTCAGCTTCCCTGGGGTCCCAATGAAGTAGTTACTGTCATTCGTTATTATTCCCATCTTACAAGCGAAACTGAAGCTGAAAGAGCTACGCCTCTTGCCAAAGCTGCAAGGACGGCATAGGCTCCCGACACACGTGTAGCTCATCACCTCGGGGCTTCGCTGGTGCTGTCGCTCTGCCTCTCCTGCTTGTCCTCTGATTCTCCCTTTGAACTCCTGCTTATCTCCAAAGCCCAAATCCAAAGCCCCCTTCTTCGTAAAGCTTTCTATTTTACATAGACAAAAACAAAGGAGTGAAGATTCATATTTTCTGAGCATCGGTTATGTTGCAGGACGGTATATATTTTGCCCCATTCATCCACACGATAGGATGGCACGACGCAGTGCTTTCACCGTCCCTGTGTTCCAGGTCAGAAGACTGCGGTTTGGAGACTTAAAACAACTTGTCCACAGTCACACCTCCAATGAGGGTGGAGAGCGGGGTTTAAATAAAGATCCTCTTAACCACAGAGCCCATGCTCTCTCTACCTCTCTCCTCTTCTCCAGCAGCATGTGGTTTGTGCCTTGTATTGCAATTAGTGATCATGATTAATGTCTTTTTTCCTCCATGAGAGAGTGAACCCCTTAAGGACAAACACTATCTAATCTGTCTCTGTCTCTACACCACTCCTCCATCCCCAGCATTAATCACGGGGCCATAAATGTTTTCTGAATGCAATTGAATTGTTACTCTACCACTTGCATACTTGGACTGGAGGGATAGGTCAGGGAAATCAAGCATACAGTTGGTTGATTTAAAAAAATCATTAATATTGATTAATCATCCATCATCTTTGTTGATAAAGACATGGTCCAAGTTGGGGATGCTAGCAAACTAGTTGTAGGAGGGGAGAATATTTGCCCAGGCCACTAAGTCCCTGCGTAAGGCTAAGAATTATTAATCACAGAACAATTGTAGAGCACTTACTGTATGTTGGAACAGTGCTCAGTACTGTGCGTGACTATCCTGAACCCTATGGGGCAGATACCATTATTGTCCCACTTTTGTTTTTCTTTTCAGCTAAGGAAATGAAAGTATTAGCAAGTAAGTAAGTTGTTCAAGGTTAGTCAGTGAGAAAGTAGTGGAACCAGACTTAAATCCAAGCCACATGGCCTCCAAGCCTGCGCTTTTAACACTACTCTGTAGTGTGAGTGTAGAGAAAAGACTTCCCTGCCATTTCCCAGGGTTCCCTCCACCCAGAAGAGCGTCCATCGCCCTCCCACAACGCAGGAGCTTGGGGATTCGTGGGTTCAGAGTTGTTTGCTCAGCATCTATACCCCTGAAGGCGGAGGTAAGGCATTCGGTGAGGGGGGAAGCGAGCCGGGCTGGGAGAAGTCAGTGCCGGGACAGAGCGGAGCCCAGATGGAGTCACCCCTTCCTCTGCTGGTCCTCCATCCTGTGTGCACCTGAGCTCATCCCATTGTGGTGCACTCTCCCACTGCAGGTGGGATTCCAGTGTCTCCCCCTCTCTTCTCTGACGTTCTCACCCAGAGTGAGGAATCAATAAGTTATGAGGCTTATTCATTACTTTCTTCACTAGATGTAATTGCATTTGGGCCTCGAGTCAAAGGGATGGAGTGCAATTTGGACTGACATTTCTTTGTTTTTATATTTGTGTGTGGGTGTGCCTGTGAGGGTGTTTTCCTGGTAAAGTTGCTTAGGGCTCTGGGCCTCAAGGCTGTCTGTAACCTTTTACAAGTAAGGAGGTCTCATTAAGAAGCCTGGTTGGCTCTCACTGTTTACATAAGTTTATTCTCCACCACTGCCTTCTCCAGCCTGACCCCCCACTTTCTGCTCTCACCTCCCATCTCGAACAGGGCAGTGAGGGAATTGAAAAGAGCACCGGACACCCGGAGGCCTGAGCGCTCCCCTCTGTTCTGCCATTAACTTGCTATGTGACCTTGAGCAAGTCACTGCCTTCAGTCTATAAAATGGGAGGTAGGATAGGTGGTTTAAACCAGAGAGTGTCTGTTCTGTGTAGAATACCATTCACTTGTAGAAGTCTCATCTGCACAGAAAAAACCCAGTGAGATATTTCCCTCTGCACAGAACAAACCTGGTGTTGTAATATTAATTTTCTATTGCCACAAATTTAGTGGCTTAAAACATACATTCATGATATCATAGTTTCTGTTATTTTTATTATTATATTTTCCACTTCTAGAATTTTTGTTTCGTTCTTGAAAAAATATCTGACCCTGGCTGTGTGGCTCAGTTGGTTGGAGCGTCGTTCCTTAAACCAAAAAGTTGAGGGTTTGATTCCCTGTCAGGGCACATACAAGAGTCAAGCAATGATGCATCAATAAGTGGGACAACAAATCAATGCCTCTCTCTCTCTCTCTCAAATCAAAAAACATCTCCTCGGGTGAGGATTAAAATAAACAAACAAACAAATAAATAAATAAAATATGTTGTGTTCTTTCTTGTAGTTTCCAGTTCTCTGTCAAAATTCTCAGTCTTGTATTTTTTCCTCTTGAACATAGTAGGCGAGGTCATCTGAAGTCTGACAGTCCTACTGTCTGGAGCTCTGTAGATCTTTTTCTGTTGTCTGTTGTTTCTGAGGGTTCTGTCCTTGTCGTCTCACTTTTTTTCATTCCTGCGTACTTTTCCCATTGTGTATTGAACATTATGTGTGAATTGGAAAGTCTGAAGCCTGTTGTGGTGTTATCTCCTCTAGAGTGGATAGAGCTTTGCTTCTGCCAGGCACCTGGCAGTCTGGAATGACCTTACTTCAACTTCAGGGACTCGAATGACGCAAAGCTGCTTGTTTCTCGGGGATTGGTATACTTCTAGTTCACTCTTCGCATTAAAAGTGCTCAGTGAAGTCCAGCCTCAAAGTGCAAGGGTTTCATTCCCCCTCTTGGCAGGCTTGAACTCCCCAGTCCGCCAGAAACACTGCTTAGTCTCTCTCCACCCTCCGCTGGCGGAAATGCTCCTTCAAAGGCCAGGCTCACCGCCCTGGATGTCTGTCTTCTCCCAGATGTTAGCTGGGTACTTCCTCATTATTTTGGTATTTCTTAGTGCCTCCAAGCATATTCTTTTTGGTCCAGTTTCTCTAGTTGTCCGCAGCAAGAGTGTTGATCAAAATGGTCTAGCTTGGCATTATTGGAAATAAAAGTCCTGATCTTGGTAGATTGCCTATCACTTCATATTCTCTAAATCTAGAATGGCTTTTGGGGAAAAGCAATAAGAGTCTGGCCTGGACTTAGGAGAGAGCTATGGGTCTGCCACACTCCACGCTCACACTCTGGGGGTCTCGGAGATAGCTGTAGGTGGCGGTGAAGACAGGGTCAGGAGACCGGCATTAGAATCCCACCTACTTAGCTTTGTGATCGCTAGCCGGTTCGCCCCCCTCAGCTTTAGTCTCCACATCTGTAGAGCAGTGTATCCCACACAGGACTACTGTGCAGCTCGAATAAGTTAATGTATGGGATGAGGACTTGCACAGTACTGAGCACTCCGTGCTTGTTAAAGAAGTGCTGGCTTGTGTTTGACAAAAAAGGGGAGAAGGGTACTTAACTTCTCTGTGCTTCTAGGAAGTAAAAGAGCTATATCTTCTGAGTAAATAATGGTAATTCCTAAAAGAGTTTCTCGTGTATAGCAAGTACTGGATGAGGAACGAATGAGTGAGTGAATGAATGAATGAACAAACAAGTATCCTGGACAGAGTTACTCTTTCTGAAAGTGCCCAGCCAAAAGCAGTACTGCTCTGTCAGGGGGTAAAAGTCGCTGCTGGGGAGTAAACCTCGTAGTTAAAAGGTGGACAGACAGCGCAAACTAGTCACCTTGAATTCAGTCACACTAAAATTCAAACTTGTAGGAAATTTTAATTTATGAACTGAAAATAATTTATTTTGTCAGAACTAGAAAATTTGCCATATGATGGAATTGGCTGGAACAATGACTTCCATTTTTTTTTTGCAAGAGGACTTCTAGTTGCTTGGAAAAATGGTCTCAGAATAAAATTTGCCGTTGCCTCAAGCAGGCGGCAAGCCCTCTCTCCCTCCCTTCCTCCCTGTAGTGGACCAAGTACAGTACTTGATAGATGGATGAATTTTCCACCTTTAGAGAAGGTATAATTTTTTCTTCCTTTGGAGGACGTACGATTTTGTACCCTTACACTTAATTTTGTTAATGGACACAAAAACAGCTGTTTTGGGATGATCCACTTTTCCACAGAATTGCCTGTGTTGCTTCAACTCCGGGCTTGTGGCGCAGGGACCCAATGGTGTCGGTGGTAGATAACACCAGTGGCTTCCTTGCTTGTCAGCTCAGGGAGGTGTTAACACAGTTTCTTAGACAAACTTATATTGAACATATGTCAAGGTTTATTACTCGTTAACGAGGCCAACAGATAGAGTATGCCGGTTTAAATGCTGGGGTTTAGGGCTGACTGCTATTTTCCCTCCCAGTCATAAAAACGTCATATTTTTATTTATCAGTGACAAGGTGAAGTTTGTGGCATGAATGGTTTGGGCCGTTTTCTGACGTGGCCCATTATATTCAGGAATAACAAGTAAAATATATCTGCAAAGCCACCGATAAGCGCATCGATCTTTGGTCATTAATTAAATGCGCCAAGGCGCAGGGTTCTACGCAGTCACGGGGAGCCCGCGCACCCGGATGCCAAGCAGGGGTCAAACAGAAGTCAGCTGGCAGCCGCTCAGAGTCCTGCTTCTTCTCAAGCAAATTTCTTCCAGCATGCCATTAAAGAGGCTGAACATATGGTTTGCCGAGCTGAAATTTCGGGGACAAAGTTCTTCTTTCACAGTGGCGGGAGGTGGAAGTGACTGGAATCCCTGTTACATGGGATGGATCAGCCCGCTCGAGGACACATGGCTGAGGACTGGGAAGGTTAAAAGGGAGATGGAGCTCCGGGTGCCCTCTGTCGCCTGGCCACAGGGGCGGCCAGCCTTAGAGCCCTAGAGCCTGGGGGCGGGAGGGGGGGGCGGAGCCAAACAGCTGGCTGCGCCAGGTGAGCTTTTTTGTGCTGTGGTTATTACTTTTAGTTTGAATTGTGTATGTGAAGGGGGGGAGCGCCCTAATCTCTAAGGATATTGATCCGGCCCTGTTGAGTGAGTAGAATCCCCGTCCCTCCCTAGACCCCTCCCCAGCACTCCAGAGCAGCTGCGCTCCCATCTGTTTTTTTGTGATGGAGGTTTTAAATAATTTTATGTGCGAAAGAGTAATATTGGTACAGTTGAAAATACACTTTACAGAAAAAAGCTTCACTTATTCATTATTCTGTACTGCTTTTTTTTTAGGTAGGGGCAGTAACTTGATCAGATTTATGTCTTTGAATGATTATTCTGGAAGGGGTGGGGTTGAAGGGGGGGTCATTGTTCTGTGACTGGTTGTGGATGAGTCTCAAAGCCCGAGTTCCTGTAAATGGCAGGTTTTGCTGACGAAGAGCAGCCAGGGAGATTATGTGTTCCTGGCACTTGTAGTCACAGAAGCTCACGTTAATGGGCTTACCAGAAAGGGCTTTTGTGGGGTTCCTTCGGCCCAAAGCAAGCTAGCTGTTGATGTAATCAGAACACCACAAAAAATAAACTCTCCCACCCCCGTACCTCCGTAGCAGTGTTCGTGAGCCTCCTATGACTCATACTTTCTTGCTTTTGAACTTGGAGAAAGCGACCATGTTTCCAAGGCTGAAGCAGGGCCAGCCTGTGCATCTGGCTTCCTCTGCAGCCCCTAGCCTGATACTCCTGTGGCCTTGGGGAGCCTTTCCAGAGGCTTCTCCTTCATCCCAGACTTTCCCAGACTGACCAGACTGGCAATGGAGCAACTAGGAATCAATTCTCCAATCATAGTGCTAGAAAGAGTTGTAGAGGCCTTAAAGATCAGTGAGTCCAGGGGTTCCCAAACCTGGCTGCACATTCAAATCACCTGGGAGTTGGGAGGAAAGCCCTTTTCATCTCTTCTTGAGTCTAATTCACTAAGTCTGGAACAGGACCCAGAAAACAGTGGTTTTTTTCTTTTATACTGTCCAAACATGGTTCTCAGCATGCTTGCTACATAGCACTTGGTGACCACTGACCTAGCCTCATAGTTGAACCTTATTTGACTTAAAAATTACATATGCAAAACAACTTTGGGACATCTACACAATGGAATTCTACTTGGCCATAAAAAAAAGATGAAAATTTTACCCTTTGTGATAGTGAGGATGGACCTGGAGAACATTATGCTAAGTGAAATAAGCCAGTCAGAGAAAGACAAATACCATGTGATTTCACTCATATGTGGAATCTAATGAACAAACTGAACCAACAAGCAAAACAGAGACAGACTCATAGATGGAAAACAGATGACAACTAGTTGGGGGGCTGTAGAGTAGGGGGTGGAGGGCTTGAGAAAAAAGGGAAAAAAGACTCATGGACAAGGACAACAGTGTGGTGATTGCTGGGGAGAGGGGGACAGAGGGGACCAAATGGTAATGGAGAAAAATATACTAAAGATTAAATTTAAAAATTATATATGTATTTACTCTTTTTAAAATAGAGAATTATAAAGGCCCCCCCACCCCAGATGCCATTTTCCCCTCAATCCAGTTGATGTAAAAAATGAAAAGTAAAGAAGACATACAAATGACCAGCAGATACATAAAAAAGGTGCTCGACATCACTAATCAGGGAAATGTAAGTCAAAACCACAATGAGGTGGCCCTTCACACCTGTTAGAATGGCGACTGCCAAGAAGAAATTACAAGTGCTTTGCTGTACCCAAGGTGAGGACACAGTGAAAAGGGACTTCCATGTTCTCTTGGGAATGTAAACTAGTGCAGCCACAGTACAGGAGAATATGAAGCTTCCTCAAATATGAAAAACAGAATTGCCATTGCACCCAGCAATTCCACTTTTAGGTATTTACTTGAAGAAAATGAAAACATTGACTTGAAAAGACCTATACTACCCCCAGGTTCACTGCAGCATTAATTTGCAACAGCCAAGATGTGGAAACAACTCAAGTGGCCGTCAGTGGGCGAGTGGGTAAAGAAAACGTTGTATAGAAATAGTGGGATATTATTGAACCATAATAAATAACAAAACCTTGCCATTTGCTACAATGTGGATGGACCTGTAGGATGGTCCATTATGCTAAGTGAAATTAGGCAGAGAAAGAGAAATACCATATTGTCTCTCTTATATGCAGAATATGACACAAAAGAGAACAAAACAGAACAAAACCCCAAACTCATGGATCCGGAGAACAGACTGGTGGTTGCCAGAGGCAGGTGGTAGGGGGTGGGCGAAATGGGTGAAAGGCGCCAAAAGGTACGAACTTCCAGTTCGAAAATAAGTAAGTCACGGGATGTAAGGGGCTGCCTGGTGACCGCAGCTCAGAGTACTGCAGTGCGTATTCGAAAGTCGCTAAGAGAGTAGATCTGAGAAGTTCTCACCGCAGAAAGACAATATGTGCAACTATGGGCAGTGATGTTACCTAGACCCACTGTGGTGATCGCATTGCAGCATATACAAATTCCAAATCATTACACTGTATGCTTGAAGGTAACATCATGTTACAAGTCAGATTATAACTCAACTTAAAAAAAGAAAGAAAATGGGGCTGCTTCCTTGACAACAGCAAACTCTTAGGGCCTGGGACTCCTCATCTGCTTGCTTCCATTGAAGAGGAAACCCATGCCCGTCCATGAACTTGAGAACAGGATAGGCAGGTAGCAGATGTTCTATAAACACTAATGAAAATAACAAAAGCATGCATTTTCATGTGTGGGCAGCAACTAAAGAAGAAATACGTGTTCATGTTTAGAAAATTCAAACACTATAAAAACACGAAGAATGAAAAGCAAAAACTTCCACTCCTAGTCTATCACTCCAAAGGTTGTTGCTATTAACACTGTTTTGGGAGTCTGCCCATAAAAGGTTTTTCATCTTTGTGCCATCACCTGTCTGTCTACTGGATTCTACAAAATCTGAACCAAGGGAATTACCCTATCCATATTATCCTGCACTTTACTTTTTTCCACTTACAGTATTTTGGAGCTCACCACAGACCATCATTCTTTTGGGTAACTACTAAATAAGTTAATATTTGTAATGCACCGGAGCAATGCTTGGTGTGTAACAAGCATTACATATTTGTGAAATGAATGAATGGAAATTGCTATATGGCATTCCATTATCTGAATATACCCTACTTTACTATTATGGACACTTCTGTTAGTTGGCTGCTATAACAGATGATGCAGAAATGAACATCCTTGTATGTACACCTTGGGGACTCTATGCTGGTAGTCAGTACCAAAGGTCGGTAATCAGTGCCCAAATCAGTGCCATAAGTATGGCAATGAGTACCTTCCTTAGAGTGGCAACAGTGGGCGTGGAGCCAAAGGGAGTAGAAAGAAAAAGTCAGTGACAGGTAAAAGCAAAAAGTAGGACTAGAATTGGGAATTTTGCTTAGACCTAGAATCACAGGATTAAAGATCTTTAGCTGTCGGAGGAACCTGAAGGAGGCTGTTTGTTCCATGCTCTGGGCAAGGATTGTATTACATCTAGGGTTCTCAAGCTGTGTGCTGAGCCCTGGGGAGCCACAGTGAACTCACTGGAAAAGTTGAGTATGGGAGCTGCAAGATGCTTAACATTTCAAAAATATTTTTATTGATTTTTAGAGAGAGGGGGACAGAGAAACATCGATGTAAGAGAGAAACACCCATCAGTTGCCCCCCATACATACCCTGACTGGGGATTGAACCCACAACCTAGGTCTGTGCCTTGACCAGGAATCGAACCCCCAACTCTTTGGCGTACGGGCCGACACTCCAACCAACTGAGCCACGCTGGCCGGAGCAAGGCCTTTAACATCTCTGACAGGAACAGTGATGCTTGACATCTCTCAGACACTGTGTAAACCACGGGCTCAGGACAATTTGCAGTTTACCCCTGACCTCACTACATTCCTTATAACGATGGTATGACTTGTGGGGCTGAGCCTTTGGTGGTGGCCACGACACTGCAAGTACTGTAGGTCACGCATGTGGCACAGGAAGTGAGCACGCATCGTCCTATCTGACTCTGAAGTTTCAAAAGTTGTACAGCGCCCAGTCAGTGCACACGCCTCATTTGTCAGTGACCGGTTAAGAATGAAAAACATATTTTGTCTTTTAATTTGTGTCTATCATGTTTTTCAGACAGCTACTAATTAGGACACAAACGCTTATTAAGTTGTTTGAACCTAACTATGGAATAAAAGGAACTGCTAGGTATTTCTTTGGGCCTGGAGTGCTGTCAAGAAATTACTAGAACACTAAGGGTGCTGTGCGTGGAAGAAGTTTTGGAACAACTGACTTACATACTTTATCCATCAGGACTCTTTCAGCTGCAAGTGAGAGAAACCAGACCGGCCCTGCTTAAGCAAAGTCAGAGATTACCAGCTTATCATTTTGGATGTACTGTTTTGCAGATGACATCAGGCCGGGCCGGGTCCAAGTGCCCAAATGAAGTAACAAGGCTCCGATTCCCTTTAATCTCTGGGACAGGCCCTCCACATGTGGGCCAGAGAGCCCCCCACCCATTAGTTCTGGGCTCACACCCTTGCAGCAGAAAGAGCCATCTTTCCCAATGGTTTGTGCAGAGAAGCCGTGGGGGACTTTGGTCCGTCTAGCTGGGGTTGCTCACCTGTCCCTGAATCGAGGCCGTGGACACTTGTCATGGGCAAACCTGAGTGACAGATCCATCCCTACGCTCAGGAGAATGCCCTACGACACAGAGTAGGTAGGTTCTTCACAGAAAAGAAGGGGTTCTGTTACCACGAGGATGGGAGAAGGTGTACAGGACTGAAAGCGATGAGACTCCCCTTTTATGGGAAAGGCAATAGATGGTAATACGGTAGTTTAATAGTGAAACATGGAGGCTCTGGAGTCCCACCCACCTGTCTTCACTTCCTTGGGCAAATTAACTACATATGCATCTTTTCAGGCTTTAGAGTCCTCATCCCTGAAATGGGAATAACTGAAGATAAAGGCCAAGAAGTAAAAAGCCTCCAACAATAGTCCTTACCTCCAGGGCTGGTGGTTGAAGTGAGTTAGTACGAGTGAGTCCCTAGCACCACGCCTGCCACTTAGGAAACCCTCAATGAGTGAGGCCATTGTTGTTATTGATCAAGCAGCCGTAAAGATCGCAAGGCCGGTGAGTGGCCCAGGCTTCCGACTCCCGGAGCAGGTTTCCTTCCAAGAGGGAGGCAGGGTGAGGGTCCAGCACCCTGATTTCCTCTTTCCTGTCTGTTGCAGAGTGAAACAGCATGGATGCAGCCAGCCAGGTGCCTGCGGAAGTCGAGCTCCCCAAGCACATCCTGGACATCTGGGTCATTGTCCTCATCATCCTGGCCACCATTGTCATCATGACCTCCTTGCTGCTGTGCCCGGCCACTGCAGTCATCATCTACCGCATGCGAGCTCATCCTGTCCTCAATGGGGCCGTCTGAGGTCTACCCAAGAGGGGCGGGGGCAGGGGCAGGGGAGGGCGGGGTCCCCTCCCCGGGACTCTTCCCCTCTCAGAACAGCAGCAGAAAGGACTTTGGAGTATAGATTCTGGAGCTTGGTGTGTGAGGGGAGGCCCAGGTTCTATTTTGGTTCTGCCACTGGCCAGCTGTGTGAGTTCCGCCAGGGGACCTGATTCCGTGAGTTGCAAGCCCTCATCTCCCAGATGGGGATTGGGACCCCTGCCGTTCCTACCTCAGAGGGTCGTAGGAACCCAGGACTTGGGGGAGGTTCGAGCTGTCTGGGAGCAGACACGCAGATGGTATTGCTGAGTGCCGAGAAGCTCTGAAGAACCGAAGAACCTGATTGCTGACGCTGGCCTTCAAGGTGGCGAGGGAGACGCTGGGTGCAGAGTGGCCTTTGTCGGTGCCCCTCCAGTCAAAGCAAGCAAAGGCACCCTGTCCTCCTTCCAAGGAGCTATCAGCACACTGGTTCAAAGTTATTTGCTTTCAGGTGCCATTCCCTTGAGTTTTCTAATTTGGGAGGGAATTGATTGTGCGGGGAGGAGATGGGTGGAACTTTCCAGGACCTTCTCTGTGCCAGAGTCTGCCCCTGTGCAGTCTGGAGGAGAGCTCTGCCGTTTCTTGGCAATGCCGAGGGAGCTGAGGCAACTCTGTCATTCTGCTCTGGACTTGCATAGCTTTGACAGTCAAGCAATGTTGGAAAATGCAGAGTGGCTGAGCTCCCTGGCCAGCTTTCAGGGTCTCCAGCCCCCTCCCCTTGTGTGCCCCACACCGGGGAACTCTGTCCTTCCCCCCAGCTCCTGCTATGATTCACTCCATGGTGTGGCAAGCACCCCCTTCACTCCCTCCCACCAGCACTGCAACCCATCCAAGGCCCAGCCTTATAGTGTAAGAGATGTTCCCAGGACTTTTGAAACTAACTCAAAACAATGATGGTTCTTTAGATGCTATGACTTATATTTATATAGAGAGATTTCTGAACCACTCAAGCTCTTTGACCCAAATCAGGAGCATCCCAGGGTCTATTAAATTATATAAAAAGATAGCACAGATATCAGGACATCATAGTGTGTAAATGAGGCTTTTATTCTGATATGATCTCATTGATGTACACATCCAATTAACAATAAAGTGCTGGAACAAGCATGTCTGGGATCTTTCTTTACAGAGTACATACCAAACCCAGGAGCTCAGATCATAGGACTCCACTGAATTCATGGGTCTGAGAGACACAGTTTGAATGTAGGAACAGAAA
This sequence comes from Tonatia bakeri, assembly GCA_004024845.1. Classification (NCBI taxonomy): domain Eukaryota; kingdom Metazoa; phylum Chordata; class Mammalia; order Chiroptera; family Phyllostomidae; genus Tonatia; species Tonatia bakeri. The sequence goes on from PVIA01003393.1 coordinate 155,469, forward strand.
GGGAAGAATGAAGAATCAAATCAACCTCCAGGGTCTGGCTTCAGTAAGTGGGCGCATAGTTGTGCAATCCTCACAGACATAGAAGGCAGGAAGAAGAACGAGTTTTAGAAGGAGAAATGAATTTAGTACTGGGTGTGCTGAGCTTGGGGTGCTTCAGGGAGACCCTTTCAGGATGCAGTTGGAAACTGGGTCTGTTGAGAGGCGACTCATGGCTGGAGGTATGTTTGGGGGTGTCATCTGTATATGGTAGTTATGGTGCAAAAGTGGACAGGACACCCAGGCAGACTGAGAGGAGTGAGGTATAAATGTGGAACTTGGAGTCCACTGAGTGGGACTGAAAGGGGAAGAGAAGAAAGCGCAGCAAGGAGCCTGAGCAGGTCTTGTGGTGAGAAGTGATCTGAGAGGGGTGTGGTCACACTCAAGAGCTGAGGAAGGAGGTGGAGCTTAGAAAGTGGACATGGTGGGACAGACCACTCCTTCCAGGAACAGGACTGTGCTATGGGGGTAGGAGTTAGGAGAGGGCATCGGGAAAAGAGGTCAAGGGTAAAAATGAAACGTAAACGCTGGGGCCAGCATAACATGGTGTGTACTGGTGCACAGCAAACTTCTTGCTACGAGTAGAAAGTAACTCTACAGGGTCCAGACCCTCCATCCTCTTCATGGACATACCAGTGCAACAACACACAGGCCAGGCCCATTTCTGAGAAATCCTAAGGTCAGTTTTGAGGCTCCCGGACCCCATGTAAGCACAAACCGGCTGTACTGGAGCCAGTTGGCACACCTGTGGCACCCTCTTGCCTTAGTCCCTCCCACAGCACACGATTAAAATCTCCCCAGGAAGGAGAGGAGAGGATTGGACTGCCTACCCGACATCTGACTTGCTTAGGGGGCTGCCTGAGGATGTCGCTTCTGTCTTGCGTGACTCAAAACTCGGACAGGAAAGGACCCCAGGTGGGAGTCACTGAGAACCAAAGCAGCATTGTCCACTGATACACACTCATTTTTTGGCTAACAATAGATTTAGGCCTTACTTTAATTTTAATTAAAGTTTTAAGTTCTGAAGGCACTGATAATCCTTGCCAGTTTTCTAGAAGTCAGCGTGTTTGTCCTAGGGAAATGGGCAGTAACGTAGCCCAGTGTCTAGCTAACGGGATGGGTGCAGCTAAAGAACTTTATTGTTCTCTGGACAGTGTGACCTTGATTTTCTCCTACACATTAACACAATAAAAAGAACACAAAGGCACTGGAAGTAGTCATGGACACCAGTCAGTTTAGACCTTCAGTCATATTCCTGGTGACACCCAGCAGAGGCCCCTGCCTAACATATTAAGATAGGACAGTCTCTGGGAAATAAAATGATTTTACTATATGGGTTTTTTAAAGAATATAATGGTTGCAACTAATTTCTATAGTGTGCATTTTTAAATCGATTTTTAGAGACAGAAACATCAACTTGTTGTTTCACTGATCTACACATTCATTGGTTGGTTCCTGTAGGTGCCCTGATTGGGGATTGAACTCACAACCCCAGTGTATGAGGATGATGCACCAACCAGCTGAGCTACCTGGCCAGGGCTCTAATGTGTATATCTGAGGCAATTGTGAAACTGGTCTGTGGTTGTTGGTGTACTCTGTCGTTAAGTTCAAAAAGAGCTTGTTAAAGTTTATTTGCTTACTTTTTCCAATTCAAAGTGTCTATTTTGAATTTAAATTTTTTATGACACTGTAAAAAAAATAGTAAGCTCTGGAGGGGAGAGCAGACATGCTCTGCAAGGCACCAGAGAGCAGAGCTAACTAGGGTCACTGGGGGTGCATTTCCCTTAAAGAAGAACTCTCAGGTCCACAGTTCCCTAACGTCTCCACGGGCAGCTCCCGTAGCAGGTGTTCTAGAGTGCTGGGGTTAACCACAGTGCGTGATGCTCTAAAGGTCAGGCGTGGAAAGCGTGTGAGGAGCCAGAAATAGGGAAGCCCTGACACCCTTGCAGCTCTCAGCTTTGATTCCGGGACTCTCCGAACACACCCAGATTTCCTAAATTGTGAATTTCTGGAGTGATGGTCTGGGACAGATGGTCCGGTGCTCCGTGGACAAAAAGAGCCACACTGCCCTCTGGTGACCATTACAATTATTCTTTCTAATTTTTTTAAATTTAACCTTTATTATTTTTTCCTTTTCATTGACTTTATTGGCATGGCACTGGTTCACAAAATGGTAGTTTCAGATGCATAATTCTACAACACGTCATCTGTGCACTGTACTGTGTGCTCACCGCCCCGCGCCAAATCTCCGTCCAATTATTTTTTATTTATTGGTTTTCAAACATTGCAGAAAAGCTCATTGAAGTCCATCAGTAATTAATAAAAATTAATAGAAGTTTCCTTAACTTTTTGACATTTTCTCCCTACAGTGCATTTTCTTCGTATCACCCCCCACCTCCCAAAAAAAGACATACTTTGTCCTACTTTTCCTTTCGGTAAGTAACAGATTTTTGCATCTGTATCCCTCCTTGGTTGTCTGATGATTTCTTGGCATCATCAGCCAAGAAAGCTCCTAAGAAAGGATCAAAGATTATTGCTTAATTTTAAAGCGTTTGATATGCATTTTCCAAGGGCCCTTCCAGAGAACAGAAAAAGATGATACATTCTCCACCTTGTTTTATAAGGGCAGCACAACTTTGACGCCTAAACCTGAGGAGGACATTACAAGAAATGAAAATCATGGGTACCATGTTAGCAAGCTGCATCAATTTCTCTCTCTATATATATCCATCTATCTATTTAATGGCATATTATATTTCAATCATATTAAGTTTATTTTCATAATGCAAGATTGATGAATGTGTAAAAACAAACTGTTGACAACCACTTCACTGTAAGACATGGAGGAGAAACATACGGCCATCTCCATGGGTGCAGAAAGTGCACTGGCAAAGGGCTTGGGCGCCAGCATTTATGTGGAAGATGATCCCAGGAAACACCAATGAGGAAATGGGGAGAGTGAGACAAAGGTGAAAGAAAAGCTCAGGGAAAAAAATGCATCAATAAGAAACTGGACAAGCTTGCTAGGGACTCTCCATGATAGTGAGAAAAATGCCTCAGAATCACTCTAGCAGATGACAAGGAGCTGGGCCTTTAAAAAAAAAAAAAACAAACCCTGCTCACTGTCTCTGCACTGCTGGGTGCTCCTCCTGGCAGCTGAGTGAGCTCCCCTGGTGCTGGAGAAAGCTCTCGGGCAGGGAAGAGGAAGCCAGGCTCCTGATGTGAAAAGCTGCCAAGGAAAATCTCTCCTGTGGTCACTGCTGACCAGATGGGCCAAGGGGATACGGGGCAGGTGTCCACAACATTGCTGCAGCATCCCAGAGGACAACTGAAGAAACGGGAAAAGTCACCCACAAAAGCGTGGTGACATTTTTTACCGCTAACTGGTTTTCCTTTCTCAAAAATAAATGCAAATGTTGATCTAAATGATCAGGAAACACTGATGCAGAAGGTGGTGGGGGTAGTGGACACAGCTTCTGTTCTTTTTGGTCAGGGTAGCTATGGAAATGTATTAGCTTTAGAAATTATGCTTATGTTTAATAGTAAGTAAGATTAATATGGAGCATATTATATAAGCATTACTATGAAGTGTTTTTTTTTGCCTGCAGTTTTTAAAAAACAAATTCTCGTAGCAACCTATCAGAGAGTTCTAATAATTGCTATCGCTATCATCCCGTTTTACAGTTAAGAAGATGAAGCTTATAGGGATTTAGAAACACGTTGAGGGTCACAGCCAGTGGAAACGCTCCCGTGCAGCCAGACTCCCCAGCCAAAGCGTTTCTCCATAGTGCTGTCCTAGGACTTAACGTGTACAACTTAAGTGTAACTACACAACAGATAATGGAAATAGAAAACACCAAGATGATAGAGCTAATTCAAACTAAACCACAGATACGTCACAAGTGTGTACATCTACACCCCCATACAGTTGTAAGCTGAGTGCAAACAGACTATTCTGATTAAAAGATAAAGACTGTTAGATTGGGTAACATACCCAACAACACATTCCTTCTGTGAGACACAACTTCAACATAAAGACAACGGGAGGATGAAACGAAAGCTGGAAAGAAAGCACTGTAGGAAATCTACCCAAAGGAAAGCTGGGGTGGCTGTGCTAAATTAGTCAAAGTAGACTTTACAGAACAAACAACAACAACAAAACTAGACATAGGAAGGGATACACTTCAGTACTGTAAAAAGTGAAGTTCACCAGGAATATATAGTAGATCTTTCAGCCTCAGTATCAGCAACAGATGAACAGGGGCCCGTCCCCGTTGCGTGACAATGCATGCGTGTTCATTTCTATACGACCACTGTAAAGGAGATGAAATGCACCCGGCCTTTATGTCTTGAAGGGAAGGCCCGACGTTGCAGCGCGTGAGCTCTGTTCCCAGTTTACGTGCTGCGGCTCCGTGACTCAGAGTTTCCGCAGCGGCTGAGCGCAACTCCGATTCTCACTCCCAACAAGTAACAAGCCGCCCTCACTGTCTGGAAACCCCTGTAGCAGGAACGGGCTCCCATGGGCCCCAGGGCGGGGGAATTCATTACCGTAACTGGGCGCCAGGACGACCGAGTTGGGGGAGGGGACTTTCAGCGGATGTTTCCTCCAAAGCACTGGAATATCCTGACTTCAGGCAAAAGAAGTTTTTGAGAAGGTTTAGGAGATTCGGGCGTGTCCCTGTGGCTTGACTCAAGCAACCTCGCAGTCAGGGGTGCAATTATGGATGAACTGGATGATGTTGAACATTGAAGACAGGGAGCGATGGCTTTCTTTTTGTTAACCAAATACGATCGTTTAAAATCTTGAGCTGATAAGCCAGTGGGAACTTGACGCAGCCTCCACGACTCTCTGGCAGGGCAGGCTGCAGTCCGCACTGGCTGAGGTCCACCTGAAAGACCCACGCTCCTGAGCGACGCGGCTGCGGCTGCCATTTACTCTGGGACCTGGCTCCTTGCACCGCCCCCTCCTGACCTCCCAGGGTGTTCTCCCTTTTGTGTTCTGTTTCCCTTCTGCTCCCTTTTCTCCTCCTTTCTACTTTCGCATCTCTGTCCCTTCTTCACCTCTGTTCACCCACCTCTCTCTACCACTAAGTTTAGGCCAACTTTTCAGGGGGCCTGCAGAGGGGTCCTGGGGAGGGAGGGCACAGCTAAGGTTTAGGTTTTGCTCAACCAGCCTGTCCTGCTTCTCCCAATATGGGAGGCACAGAGAGCTCTGCCTCAGCGTAGTGGGCACCAGCCAGTTCACTGGCTGGCTGACCATCTCCTCCAGGAGCCCCATTTCCCCGTGTATGGAACCATAAAAAACCTGGACTGGCCAAAGCCAGTTCTGAGAGAGAACAAAGCCAGAGGCATCGCCCCTGATTTCAAACTATATCATGAACTGTATCACAATGCCATCGAAACAGTACGGCATTGGCATAAAACAGGCACACAGATCAATGTGACAGAGTAGAGAGCCCTTAAATAAAAACAAAACTGGACCGCCATCTGACACCACACTCAAAAACGAGTCCAAAATGGATTGAAGAGTTGAATGTTAGACCTGAAACCATAAAACTCCTAGAAGAAAACATAGGTGGTGAGTTCCTTGACATTGGTCTTGGCCGTGATTTTTTTGGATTTGACACCTATGCAAAAGGCAACAAAGCAAAAATAAACAAGTGGGATTAAATCAAATTAAAAAGCTCCTGCACAGCAAGGACACCATTAATGAGATGAAAAGGCAGCCAGCCCAATGGGGGAGGATATGTGCACACTGTGTGTCTCATACAGGATCAGTACCCAATTCATTCTTTCATCCACAGTCTCCACTGTGGCCCCAGAGGAGCTTTTATCCACAGTTCCCAGTGTGACCCTATGGAAAATTCTCTGCATGTACGGGTGCGTCTAGTTCATGTCACAGGAAGCAGCGTAGTGCAGGGACACATAGATTCTGAAGCCATGTCGCTCACTTTGGAATGCCACTGCCACTAATCGTGTGGCCCCGTGTAAGGAGTAACCCCTCTGGGACTCTGTTCTTGTGGTAGGCAGGCTCTGAGAGGGCCCCCCGTGATCACTACCTCCTGCTATTCACTCTTATATAATCTCTTCCTTTGGAGAAACTTGCTTCCAAAATTGTGTGACTTCTCTCTTGCTGGGAAACTCTTTTTCTGGCTTTGATAAAGCAAGTTGACGTGTTGAAGAGGCCCATGAGGCAAGTAACTGAGGGTGGCAACCCGCCAACAGCCAGCAAGGAATGGAGGCCTACAGTCCAACAGCCCTTGAGGGACTGACTCCACCAGCCACGTCTGTGAACTTGGAAGCAGACCCTTTCCAATCAAGTCTTCAGATGAGTTTTTGAAACTGGCTAACACCTTGATGGCAGCCCTGTGAGAAACTGTGAGCCAGAGGACCTGGGGGGCCATGCCCAGATTCCTGAGCCCCCAAACTGTGAGATAATAAATGTGTATTGCCTACAGCTGGTGTTTGGATAATTTGCTGTGCAGTCATAGATTGCTAATATAGTTGTCTTCTTTTTAAAAATTTTTTAATTTATTGACTTGAGAAAGAGAAACATCGATTTGTTGTTCCACTTACTTACGCATCCATTGTTTGATGCTTATGTGCACAGTGAGTGGGAATTGAACCCACAACCTTGGCATACGGGGGTGAGGGGAGTAATGTTTTAACCAACCGAGCTACCCGACCAGGGCTGATATATTTCTGTCTTATGTGAAAAAGAGACAGCAGTAGTTGCCTACCTCGTAGACTCATTAAGAATATTAAAGACAATATTTTAAAGGATATAGAACAGTGACTGAAACATAGTAAGCATTATATAAGTGTTTTTAAGTAAATAATATTTACAACTAAAAGAGAAAATAAAAGTGATTTTTTTTCCCCACCCAATTCCATTAACCGCCTGAATTCTATCCACAGACCCAAGGGCCCTATGGACCCAGGTTAAGAATTCATGCCTAGAACCAATGGAGACCATCAGGCAAATGCTTCCCTTGTTACCTCCCTGTTGTTCCTGCCCACACCATCCTTGCCCCCCAACCCCATATCAGAGGAGAGCGGTCCTTTTCAGACCTCACTTTTCCCTCTGTTCAGGATCCCACCATGCCACCTCACCGCCATTCCTTGTACACAGCTGTGTGCCAAGATACAGAACCTCAGCCTACAACAGACACTCATCAGTTTGTACGCAAGCATCATGGAGACACCAGGACCAAAGGTGAGCGCAAAGGCGAAGGCAGGGGTACAACCGCCATGGCAACGAGCATACCTCCTGATCCTGAGATGGGCATGGGCCTCACTCTGAGACGAAGGGAAAACACTGGTGGTCCCAAACCCTGGGGCATGAAGCCTGAAGCAGGATAACCCGTGTGCACACGCAGACGCCTGTCCCCACCCCTGTAGGGGCCTGGGCCAGCTCTGAGGGGACAGCGGCAAGCAGAACGGGCGCTGAGTGATGAACACAAATGACACGTGTCGTGCATCACCTGTGCGTTCAGAGCCAGTCAGGGCGCCAGCAGGTAAAACAATTTAAACTTGGGGGGAGGTGGGGAGGCCCAAGAAAAACTGTGGATGATCACCTAAGGGACAGCCATCTGAATAAAAGGGGCTGGCACCCAGATGATGCTTTTTGGTGTCAGTGGGGGTCACTGTGACTTGGACCCAAATTAAGTCCATCTTTTCAGCCTTTCTTGCTGTATTTGATGGGGCTGATCACTTCCCCCTGCTAGACACTCCTTCTTAGCACCCACAATAATGTACTCTCCTGGTTTCCTCTTATTTCCTCAACTGGGTCCATTTCTTCTCCCCTGTCTCTGGTGATCTCACCCGTCTCCTGGTTGAGGACTTCCCAACTCTACCGCCACCAACAGCAGCTTCAGATTCGTAGCCAAACATCTGTACAGTTGACCACTTTCAGCTGATGACCCTTCGCGTCTCGACATCAACATGTCCTGAGCTGAACTCAGTCATCGCCCCACAAACCTGCTCTTCCCCATTCTCTGGCTTGGCTGGTTGTAACACCATCTTCCAGGAGCCCCAGACCCATGCTCGCACCACCCCATCTAATCCATCCTCACATCTTGTTGATCTTGAATACGGCGCCTCTTCTACCCTCAACCACTACCACCCCACACCAGGTCACCCATCTCCTGCCCACACTGTGGCAACAGCCTCCTAACTGATTGGATTCCACAGGTGTTCCTCTTAAAGTCATTTTCCAAGACGCTGCTACAATCCTGTCCCTAAAACCTAAATGTCATCTGTCACTGCCTTGCTTTAAACCTCTTGCCTCTAAAAGTCCTCTCTGGCTTGACACTGCTGACTCCACTCTCAGCCCATGTAGCGTGGTCATTTCTAGTGACATGACACAGCTTTAGCCTCCTGCTCATAACCCCAGGGTTGTGAGGGTCCCCCCTCAGGCTCCCAGCTCTGTGCTCACCCCCACCAACCCTGACCCTACCGAGAGGTGACTAGAAATAAGCCTGCTTCTTGTGGAGGGCCCAGAAGTTGAAGGGGGCACATCTCGGTAATTCCCTTTATGCCTACCTTTTTTCACAGCCTTGGGAGACTGAACTGAGTTCCTGAATTCCTCCGCAGGGTCGCTGGGTCTGCAGAACGGCAGTGCTGTGTTTAGGGGCCCAGGGGTAGGACAGTGTCCCTTCCCCTGGAGGGAGGCTGTTAGGGGACGAGGACAAAGAAGTGTGTGATATGGCAGGTTCTCATGGGCAGGAGCAGATTAAAAGCAGCCGGTCAGTGTGGCTTAAGCAGAGGTGGAGGCCCTGAGCTGGGAAATTGCAGGGTTGTTGTTGGCTGCTGTCACGTTGCAGCATCAAAGGCAGAGGCTGCAGGGAACTGGCCTGTCAGGCTCCAGCGGGCCCCTCAGAACCCATGGTGGACTTCTCCATGGGCTCTGAGGGAACGGTCCAGGGCCAGGGGCCAGGGCATCTCAGGTACCAGGGGCTGAGCAATTGCCAATCAGTGGCTCCACCCCATCCCCTGTCACTCTGGGTCTGCCCTTCCCTCCTGGGGTTCTGAGGCAAAAGGGGGCCTGTAGAGGACTGCCAGTGCCCCCTGCTGGAAGGGGGTGGGACACCCAGTGAGGTGTGTCTACGAAGGTGTTCAGGAGCCGGAGGGGTGAATGCAAACAGATGGCGTAGAAGGACCCAGACTCAGACAGGGAGGAATGGAATGGTGTGCATGGTGGTGGTGGTGGGGGGAATTCCAGGGACCACATGGGGCGGCTGGGGACGCAGAGTGGGCCTTGCACGGCAGAGTGAGAGAGGAAGGGATTTGATGTGCCTTTTTTGGTACTGGGAGGGAGCCATTACAGACTTCTGAACTGAGGCACAATGAGATCAGTGATGTAGTTCATTAATGTGAATTAGGGGCAGGACCTGTCAAGAAAAGGGGTGGATGTGAGACGTGAAGGCAGATGCGCAGCTCTAGGTAACTCCTTTGTCACAGTGGGTGGAGTGTGGCTGGGCCAGGGACCTAGGGGTCCTCTTCCTTCACATTTGTCTCCACCTTACCTCCCACTCCTTGACTCCCCACAGGCTGCTGCCCTTGAACTTAAGATATCAATCCATAGTCATGGAAAAGCACCTCCATCGGAAGCTTGCTGCTCTTTTTACCTTCTGTTGTGTTCCTTTAGGTGCCAGACATCTTTTTGTTTATTGTATAAGCCTCCTTCACCCGCTGAGACCAGCAGGGGAGGGTTCTAGCAGTGCTCTGGCCATCCCAGCTGGGACACACTGCACAAGAGCTGTCCTTGATCTTTGAGGCAGAGGACAAGAAGAGCCCGGCAAGGAGACCTAGCAGAAATACAAAAAAATGGGACCAGGTGCTTGGGCCCCTGCAAAGCAGTTAGTGCCCCGAGGCTCACTGGACAATGAATTGCATTTGGAGGGGCTGGGGGAAAATGAGCCACCATTTGGAGGTCTTGCCGTGAGGAGGAGGTTCCTAGTGCTTCCCAAGTGTTTCCTGCAGGTGATTTCAGAGGTTCCTTAGATGTCAGCTTTTATACCCTCATCTCAAAGTTCCAAGGCCCTTGAAGGCACACCGACCATCCCATCTATTCCTGAACACTTACAATGCAATGCAGGCAGTCTGGTCTGTTTAGAAATGAATAGAAAGGCCTCCTTTATCTGAGCCATCACCCCTCTCCCTGATTTCTGTGCACATCGGAGGCAGTGCAGTGCGTCCTATGCACGTGTGGGATTGGTTAGTAGCTGCCAAAATGTAAAATGTGCATTCTCCTCGGCAGTGGTTTCACTTCCAGGAATCTATTCTGCAGACATACAGACAAGGGGGCATAAAGCAAAGGCGTGTGAGGATGTTCACCAGTGAACTGCGGGAGCGTTCTCTCTGACACCGAGACTGGCTGAGCAAAATGTGAATGACCATCATGCGGACACCATCGAGTGGATTCCTGCATCAAACGGGAGACTGGACTCAATAACTTCAGAGGGGCTTCCCATTGTAAGCTCATGAGTGATTCGTCTAGAAGACGGCGAGCAGACCTTTCTGGGCTCACTCATTTTCTTCTCCACTTGTTTCTTTTCCCCTGAGTGCATGTCATGGATATCCATGGATAAGGGCATCGAGATGAGGTCAGAATCAGGAGACGTTTTATCATCCCCACATATTTAAGGTCACCTCTTCTGGGCATGCCTCGGGAGGTGTGGGGGGCAAGGAGGAATCTGACAGTCCTTCCAGGAAGACTGTTTACCGCAGCACACTCTCTCTTGCAATCACAAAACCTACGGAGTCGGAGTCGGAGTCGGAAAAAGGGGCCGTGGCAGGGTGGCAGCAGTAACGAGAGGAGCAATGGCAGATGCAGTGGACACAGTGTCCACCAAGTCTCCGTATCAGGAAAGATCAGTGTGGCCCTGGCAGGATCAGCCTTCACGGATCAGGTGGAAGCAGAGCCAGCACGACCAGGGCAGGTACTCGCGAAATGTCCCACCTATGAGGTGAGGCCTTGCCATGTCTGCAGCGAGTGCTGTGAGCATTTCCTCGTCCCTGGAGGACAATTCCACTGCGCCAGTAATCATGAGGGGGCTGCCAGTCTCCCCCCAGAGGGGAGCATGTGTGTGGCACCTGGAGGAGCAGAGACCATCCGCGAGCCTTGAAACGGCCAAGCTGCAGCAGTGAGACTCGGCAGCGCAGCCTGCAGACTGAAAGTGCAACAGCTAAACAGGATGAAAGCCGGAAGGTCTCCCAAACCAGTGCTGCCACCCAGAGGTAAAGAAAGGAAAATGACAGAACTCCCAATAAAAGGCATTGCCATCACCCTGCCCCTGGAGAGGATGGGGAAACCCTAACATCACCCTTCCGCTGGTGCTTCGCCTGCCCAGGAACCGTTGACAGTGGAGAAGAAGGAGAAGGCCAGAGAAGCCCAGGAGGCAGGGGACACAGCTCCTCCTCCCATGGGAAGAAAATAATAAATAACAATAACCATCAGCCTCAGCTTCACTACAAAGGCGTCTGGGTGGGCTGGTGGTAGGGGATTGGATTTCTCTTCCCTCCTTACTTTCTTTTGTGCAAATTAAGCATTTTGTGTTCATGAGCATTACCCATCCATCTTTGTTTTTGCTTGTAGATTAACTGTTGTGCATTGTATTAAGATAGTGCCAAATTTTTTTTGAACAAATTTTGGCCAAAAATTTCCCAAACTTCTTTTTTTAAGATTTTATTTACTTATTTTTAGAGAGAGGGGAAGGGAAAGAGAAAGAGAGGGAAAGAAACATCAATGTGTGGCTGCCTCCTCTATGCTCCCAACCCACAACCCAGGCATGAGCCCTGACTAGGAATCAAACCAGCGACCTTTTGGTTCGTAGGCCAGTGCTCAGTCCACTGAGACACACCAGCCAGGGCAAATTTCCCAAACCTGATGAATGGTGCAAATTCATAGATCTAAGAAGCTCAGTGAACCTGAAGCATAAGAACCATGAACAACAGAGAGGGTAGGGGAATAAATGCTCTAATCAGCTGCAGCTCTGTGAACACAAGCAGCCTGGGGGCCAGGCAAACCCACTCCATAGAAGGTGTTCATGTCCTCCAAAATTGAAGAGAAAGATCCAGGGCAAAACCAGAGAGATCTGCCCTAAATGCTCCTGAAATCAAACTTCACAAACTTCAGAAAGATGTAACAGAATCTAGGCTGTGTTGCAACAGTGATCAAAGGAATTCTAAAGCAGGCAGGGTGAGGAGAAACACTACATACAGGGGAACAAAGACAGGAATCACGGCAAACCTCTTGTTCCAAACCACGGAGGTCATTAGGAAGACAGTTTTACAGGGTTAAAATGTGAAACCTTTCTATCTAAAATTCTGTACCCAGCAGAAACAATGTTGCAAGACACTTTGATGCAGTTTTAGATAAAGTCTTTCAAGTTCAAGCATTTTTATGACCCCACTGATAGTGAGTGCAGCCGTGCTGAATTGTTTGTATATTCAGCGCCAGCCATCACACCCACAAACACTTCAGCTTCTCTAGTTCTGTAAATATAAAAACATTAAGAATTTTTTGACTGTTTGAGTCTCTTTTTTCGGTGAAATATCACAGGTTGTTGGAATGAAAATATGAATTTCGTGTGCACTACAACTGAGACTTTCTCCATAGGCCTCTTAATTTAGGAAGAATCTAGTTTTAACGATAACACCAGTATTTTTATTCGTACTACCATCACAAAACATATAACTTTATATTCAACGTTGAACTTTTGAGCTGAATTTATACGTCCAATTCTGTCATTTGTTTCATCGTCTATGAAATGAAATTCCAAAATAATTCCTTTTACTGTGTGAAATGAATGAAAGAACCAAACTGATAATAGAATTAACTAGTTTTCCGGTAAACACCCCTCATGACACGGGTACAACTTGGCCTCATTTTAGACTCATTTCAACTCTTGGCAAACTTTTCCAGCGAAACAACACAGTCGCACCAGAAACCTGCTCAGGAAAACCTGCGCTGGAACAACGCGCGAATCCCTTTCAGAAGAACAGTGACGAGGCCTCAGTGAAAGGCAGCACGTCACCCCCTCTGCTGCCGCGTGTGTGATGTGAACAACATCACAAACATCTCCCGTAAAAGTACGTACATCATCAAAGCTCTCTTTAAAAGGAGTAAAATTAATTATGGAATATTAAATGTAAGCTTCTCAGAGTTGTTTTTTTTTGTGGGGGGGGCTCATTGTTGCCAAATGAGAAAAATGTTTAAGCCATTAAATAGCTGAAGGCTTGTACCATCGTTTAGTAGCAGCCACCATCTCTAGTGTTCAGACGACTCTCTTCAACTTTGCACACAGCAGGACCACTGGGCCTCCACTGACCACACACGTCACATCACAACCCACATGTCGTTGCCCGCTGAGAGTCCGGAGCAGCCCGAATGCACTGGCAGCTTCACAAAGGCCCAGCCCCTCACTTTGGTCCGATGCACCGCGCAGGCCTTTCCAGCCCCAGAGCTCCTCGCAGGAGGGGATGAGCCTCCCTCGCTGCAGCCTCGCAGTTCACCCTTGCTCTCCCCACTGCCTCCCTGACACCCTCCTCCTGCACTCCAGCGTCACCTCTGAATCTGCCTCCCAGACAACTTGACCCAAGACCAAGAGTCTGTGTGATCCAGCACGCTGCATTTCTTAAAGGCTAAGAAGAAACGGTGCAGGTGAAGGCTTGCCTGGGAGCTGAAAGGGCCCTCTGGGGGAAGGCGTTCCTGCTGAAGCAGCCACACAGGAGCCCGGGGGGCGGGGGGGCATAGAGGAGCTGGGACCTGGCAAGGTTGCCATGAACACAAGGATGCACAGGTGAGGGGAGCTCCGAGACTTGGGGGAGGTGGAAGGAGTACTTATGTTCCACCCTGACTTGTATTGCAGCTTGCTGACACCTAGCAGTACAAAGGATCTAGCAGTCTGTTCTGTGGACAGGGACAGGAATACCCATAGGTCATATAAGCTTACAGAAAGAGTAGTAGTACCCAAAGGATTTCTTATTTTGGTTGTAATGCACAAAAACGAACATGATTTTCTTTAAGCCATGTGACAGTACTGTTAGAGATGTTCCAGTTAGCCTGAGAGAGTGTCTTGTGTTCTGAGAAGCTTATTTGTCGGGCAAGAGGCATTTGGTTTGTGATCTTTGTCATTCAGTAAAGGCCCCTCCCTTGCAACTGTCACAGGGATGGTACCAAGGTAGCTCATGCTTAATCAAGACACATCTCCACACACAGCTTAGGGACTTTCACAGGAGCTACAAAGAGAAAGTTCGGGATTGCTCTGAACAGTGATCTTCATGTGCTCCTGTTTCAATGATCTTTTGCTCTGTAACAGATCACCCTCCAATTCGTGGCTGTTGCAGTCAGGAACAACTATTAATGTGGCTCATGAGTCTGTGGGTTAGTGGGGCCCACCTGGATAGCTTTTCTCGACCTGAGATGGACTGTGTCTGCTGTCATCTGAAGGCTCACCTGGTCTGGAGTGTCCAGGATGGCTGCCCCCTGACGGTGGCTGTTGGTGTTGGCTGAAGGGTGGGGTTTCATGTGGGGCTGTCAATCAAAGCCCTTGGATCCTCTCTCGTGTGACATCTTCAAGTAGCTCACTTAGGCTCCCTTAAAAGTTTGGTGGTCTCAGAATAATCTGACTTCTTCTATGGAGGCTGGACCCGAAGTGCAAAATTGGAAGTGGTCATGTCCTTCAAGTGAGAAGCCAGGGATGACATAACCCCATTCACGTCACATTCTACTGTTTAAAGGGAAACACAGGGCCAGATCAGATTCAGGAGGAACTGTTCATCAACGTGAGCGGTTACTGCAGACTTCCAATCTGTCTATGTCCAAGTAGGAGGACTCACAGCAGTGACCCTGCCCCTGTTCCTTCATCAAATGTCAGGCACGAGTGAGTTTGACTTCACACGCCTCTGGATTAAAAGAAGGCACATCTGAAACTTATGCAGGAACTATCAGGAGACCCTGAGCTTTGAGCTTTACGACAAATGATGGAAATTTTTATTG
>PVIA01003394.1:0-82929 GCA_004024845.1 Tonatia bakeri
CATGGAGAGAAACAAAATGAGCTCTTCAATTCTTCCAACATCATTTTAGCATTTCCAGGCTGTAGCACAGGACAGGGGAACCAGGCAAAACCTAGTAGATTCCCCAAATTGACCAGTCAAGAGTGCAGAGTTCAAGAAGGCTGAGGTGGCTGGAATTCACCACATGGAGAGCATTGGAGGTGAGAGAACTGCATGGAGAAGGAACTCAAGAGGGCTGAAGAGGGCTCTGCTGCTAGACTTCAACTGAGTATTGATCACCACGTGCATGTGAAGGCTCTACCAAGACTCAGGAAACAACTATTGGTGTAGTTGTTCTCATCCCAGAAGAGAATAAAGAATTTTTGTTTATATTTTGATTTAATCTTTATTGTATTCTTTTCCCATTACCATGTAGTCCCCTCACATCTATCTCCCGGCAGCAATCACCACACCGTTGTCCATGTCCAAGAGTCCTTTTCCGTTTTTGCTCGATCCCTCCGCTCCCTCACACCGCCCCACCCCCAACTACCTGTCATTCTGTTCTCCATCTATGCATCCGTCCCCATTCCTTGTTAGTTCCATTTGTTCGTTACATTCCACATATGAGTGAAATCACATGGTGTTTGTCTTTCTCTGACTGGCCCATTTCCCTTAACATAATGCTCTCCAGGTCCATCCATACTGTCACAAAGGGTAAAATTTTCTTCTTTTTTTACAGCTGAGTAGTATTCCATTGTGTAAATGTCCCATAGTTGTTTTATCCACTCATCTATTGATGGACACTTCCTCTTTAGAGAAGTGTCTGTACAGATCCTTTGTCCATTTTTTAATTGGGTTGTTTGGTTTTCTGGTGTAGAGCTTTGTAAGTTCTTTATAAATTTGGGATATTTACCCCTTATCAGATGTATCAGTGAATATGTTTTCCCATTCAGTGGGTTGTCTTTTTATTTTGTTGATGGTTTCCTTTGCTGTGCAAAACCTTTTTAGTTTGATGTAGTTTCATTTGTTTTTTTTCTTTTGTTTCCCTTGCCTGTGGATATACATACGATAAAATATTGCTACGAGCAGTGTCCATGATCTTACTGTCTATATTTTCTTTTAGGAGTTTTTATAGTTTTGAGTCTAGCATTTAAGTCCTTGATCCATTTTGAATTTTTCCTGTGTGTGGTATAAGACGGTGGCCTAGTTTCATTTCTCTGCATGTATCTGTCCAATTTTCCCAATACTGTTTATTGAATAAACTAAACTATCTTTAGCCCATTGTATGTGCTTGCTTCCTCTCTTAAATAGTAATTGACTATAAAGGTGTGAGTTTATTTCTGAGCTCTCTATTCTGTTCCATTGATGCATGTGTCTGTTTTTATGTCAGTACCATGCTGTTTTGATTACTATGGACTTATAATATAATTTGATACTAGGTAGCATGATTCTTCCAACTTTATTCTTCTTTCTCAGGATTGCTGTTGCTATGTGGGACCTTTTGTGGTTCCATATAATTTTTGAAATATTGTTCTAGTTCTATGAAATATGTCATTGGGATCTTGATAGGAATTGCATTGAATCTATAGATTACTTTGGGTAGTATGGACATTTTAATGATGTTAATTCTTCCTATTCATGAACACGGTGTGTGCTTCCACTTATTTGCATCTTCTAATATTTCTTTCCTCAGTGTTTTATAATTTTCCATTTACAGGTCTTTTACATCTTTGGTTAGGTTTACTCCTAGGTATTTTATTCTTGTTGTAGCAACTGTGGGTGGGATTGTTTTCTTAATTTTCCTTTCTGTTAGTTTTTTACTGGCACATAAAAATGCAATTGACTTCTGGATATTAATTTTGTATCCTGCTACTTTGCTGAATTCATTAATCAGTTCTAGTAGCTTCTTGGTGAAATCTTTGGGGTTATCTCTGTACAGTATCATGTCATCTGCAAATAATGGTAGTTTTACTTCTTCCTTTCCAATTGGGATGCATTTTATTTCTTCTTGTCTGATTGCTGTGGCTAGGACTTCCAGTACTATGTTGAATAAGATAGGTGAAAGTGGACATCCCTGCCTTGTTCCTGATTTTAAGGGGAACACTTGTAATTTTTGCCTGTTGAGTATGATGCTGGCAAAAGTCATGTATGGCCTTTATTATGTTTAAGTATGTTCCCTCTAATCCCACTTTGCTGAGAGTTTTTATCATTAGTGGTGCTGGATTTTATCAAATGCTTTTTCTGCATCTGATCATATAGATAGATTATTCCTAGTAAAATTGAGGCAGTGATAAAAAACTCTCAACAAACAAAAGCTCTAGACCAGATGGCTTCACAGGTGAATTTTACCACACATTCTGAGAGGAACTAACACCTCTCCTTCTCAAACTATTTCATAAAATTCAAGAGGAAGGAAGGCTCCCCAGCTCATTTTATGAGGCCAGCATTATCCTAACTCAAAAGCCAGATAAAGACAGTACAAAGAAAGAAAATTGTAAGCCAATATTCCTGATGAACATAGATGCTGAAATCCTCAAATGAAATACTAGCAAGCTAATATAGCAATGTATCAATAAGATCATGCATCATGATCAAGTGGGATTTATTCTGGGAATGCAAGGCTGGTTCAAGTTTGCAAATCAATAAATGTGATTCACTACATAAAGAAAAAGAATGACATTTATATAGAAGAAGGAGGAGGAGGCAGAGGCAGAGGTGGAGGCAGAGAAGAAGAAGGAGAAGGAGAAGGGGAAAGAAGAAGAAGAGGAGGAGGAGGAAAGGAGGGGGAGGAGAAAGGAGGAGGAGAGCGAGGAGGAGGAGGAGAAGAGGGAGGAGAAGAAGAAGAAGGAGAGGGGAGGTGGGGAAGGTGGGGGAGAAGAACTACTATTGGGAAAGAACAAGCAGAGCAGTCTTTAGAGCTCACAGAGAGCTGAAAATTGATTATGTTCCCATCAGTCAGAGTGTAAAGATCACCTGATACACGTGGGCATCAGATGGAGTCCTCAGAAGGGCAATAGGGTTAAATTAGTATTCAAAAACATTACACTGAGTTTAAACATCTGGAAAAATTGACAATTAATGAAATGCTTATAGAATGGAATGGAGTGGTTGAAGAAGGTAAACTGAATTGGAATTTAACAGGTAAGTAGGTAGACTTTGACTAGGGGAAGACTTTTATTGAAAGGTCGCAGAATGAGCAAGAAGTGCCCAGGATATTTATGGGCAGTAGATAAATCAATGCAGTTGGATCAGAAGATTTCTGTAGGGTAGCCACGGAAGATAAAATTATAAGTAAATTTGGACTTGATTACAAAAGGTCTTGAGTGCACTTTAGCAATTTCCACATTTAGGCAACGTGCAGTTATCCTAGACAGAATGATGTGATGGAAATTGGCCTGAGATTGGAGTTAAAAGCCTTGAGTCGGATTCCTGCTTCAGTTGGTTGCTATGTATGGCCTCAGGCAAGTCACTCTCTGCAAGTTTAGCCTCCTCATCTACAAAACAGAAATGTCAACACCTGTTCTGCCCACCTCACAGGCTTGGTGTGAAGCTCAAACAAATTTATTAATGTGGATATTGAAGTATTTAACAAATCCAAAATATTATTTTTATTGGAGAGAAGAATAAGATATAATTAAATTGGCCATTGAGCACAATTTCCTCCTGCAACTAGGAGACAAAAATGAAAGGCCATTCCATTAATTAAGATGAGGTGCTGAGGACTTGGATAAGGAAGCTGCCAAGAAAAAGGAAATAGAGGGGCAGATCTGATTTAAAAAGAAAACTTGGAAGGAAAGGTTACAGGGCTAATAGCTAATCAGATGTGGTAAAAGAAAAAGTAGCATCACTGGCAGAAAAGGCACAGTTGTTAGAGAAGCAAATTCATGATATATTGACAAGGCGGAAGCCAGTTTCAGACATGTGGAGTTGGACATTCAAATGGAAAGGTCCAATAGGCAGTTTAAAGAGACATTAAATTTTCATAATTCTAACTTAATGAATCTCTCAAAACATCTTCTATACATAAGCAAGAGGTTTAATGACCATGCCCTTGCTGTCTTTAGGGCATAGGAGAACAAAAAGCCTGGAGCGGGGTAAACTGGGTGTGATTTGGCTCTGCCAGCCTGGGCCCTGCTCACTGAGATCCGTGCATATCACACTCGTCAGGGTAAGCTCCTGAGGGGCTGCTGGGCACCTCTTACAGCCCACCCCCCAAGTGTAAATTTACAAAATGCATCATGCTTATTTCTCTACAGTTTGATTATTAATATAGGTATGTTTCCATTTTCTTTCCCCTTGTCATTAATTGAAAGAATTACAGGTAATCAGAAGTGGCAATATATTGATAGAAACACTGTTAACTGCCTGTTATTTTCAATTGAGAGAATTCAGTTTCTGGAAATCATATCATACTGAGTCGCTGCTAAGACGTTTTGGTGGCTTCTGTTTTACCCCATAAGCATAACTGGTCCTAGGAAGGGTATGTTTTCATTTGGTAAGTACAGAGGTTTTTTTCTTGTCTTGTAAATTTATTTTGAGCAGTTATTTTTTTAAATTAAAAATTTGGTATTTTTTGGTTGAAGTAAGGTTGAATTTCAAGTCCATGCTTGAAAACTTTTGTGTCCAAATATGGTAAATGATGGAGGATGGGAACTAACTGCTGTCTCTTCCCTTAGTCTTCTCACCCACCTGTCATTGAAGAAGGGAGGCCAGGAGATATTGTATGTCCATGTGAATCTTATGGGAAAATAAGTCCACACCTTTCTGAGGAATTTACAGGTAACTCTTCAAAATGCGTGGCTTTGTAAAGCTATTTGAGGTCTAAACAGATCCCTTTGGGACAATCTTTAAACTTGGTTCTCTTCTATCGCCCCCTCTCCGTCCCTGATAAAAGCAGAGGGTCACAGCAAGACAAAAACTGTGTATTCTGCCTTGAACCACACGTCTGAATTCTGGAGAGCTCTTAAAGGAAAAGGAAAAGGCCTTAATAGTTTAGAAATTATATTTTAGGACCTTGCGCTTATCCTGTGGGTGTGTGTACATACACATACACATGCACACGCACACGCACACGCACATACACGTAAAAGAAAATCCACTTTAAGAGCTCCTGAAACTTGACATAGGGCTGGAGCAGAGCTGCCTTCTCATGTCGTTTTGCAGGGTGACGATTCCTTCTACTCTCTCGTTCACAGTTATGGCAAATCCCAAAACTAATGGCATCTTCTAGTTGCAGGTGTAACCTTTCTATTTACAACTGGTGCTAACAAGTACGCCCCGCATGGCATTCTCTTCCAAAGGAACACCATGCAGGCCATTTCTAAGGCATTTGGCACAGCAGTTGAGCTGGGGATTGGGAAAGCCCTTTGCTTTCTTTCCCCTTTATCAAAATATATTCATTCCAGTTTTCAAATTGCCGTTTTTTACTCCTAAATCTCTACCCACACCAATTTCTGCGGGTCAGACTTTGACCCTGATTGGAACAAAATCTGGAGTCAGATATTCACACCAGGACGCCGCCACCTCCGTGCGTGTCAGAAGCCATATTGCTGCAAATGCCTCACACACCTTGGAGTGCAGCTTGTGGAACTGATGAGGTGAGAGCGCGGCACAGCGGTGCGGGCCTGGTAATCACAGGACTGAGGAAACACATACATCATCTGCCACCCAGGTTGGCATTTCAAGTAAAAAACCTTCACACTGTGTAAGATGTTGGACAAATGATGGCCATATGCATGTTTGTCTGGGTGCAGATGGCTCTGCGTTCTCAGAGAGGAGAAAGCTGAGCTCGGCTCTTTTTGCAGACAGTTTAATATCGGTGACACAGTTTATGTCCTCTGCAAAAACAATAATGGAGGGGAAGGTGACATAAATTATTTGCAAATCGTTTGACATATGCAGGGCATTGTCCTTGCAATAATCACCATCAGTCTGTCAGTTTAAGATATGAACCGTG
Source organism: Tonatia bakeri (assembly GCA_004024845.1). Classification (NCBI taxonomy): domain Eukaryota; kingdom Metazoa; phylum Chordata; class Mammalia; order Chiroptera; family Phyllostomidae; genus Tonatia; species Tonatia bakeri. Next base: position 5,915 of record PVIA01003394.1, read on the forward strand.
CCAGTGCCATTTTATATCACTGTGTTAAGCTTTCACATGTTGTCATTTCACAGATTTGTTCCTTGGACAACCGCGGCAACACAAATCAAATTGGATTATGTTTAGTCATGTACTGTATCATGCACGCAGCTTAGATAAAAATAAAAACGTGCATCATAGGGGCTGGGGGTCTCAAGGCAGTCTTCCACGCATATCTTTGTCAGGTGGTAGTTAAATAAACCTTCCCGTCTATACCATCACTCAACTTTAGTTTATTGTTCAAGTTGGTGAGGTTATTTTTGAGAATATAGACTTTCGCTTCTCACTATGGGGATCTACAGACAGGTGTAAGGATCTATAGACAGGTAAAAGATGAAAATGGCTCATCCGAAGAATTTTTCTTATGTTTTCTAATAAATTTAAGAAGTTAATATGCAAGTGCTCAATGATATTGCATAGCCGCCTTAAATTTTGTGTAGTGTATGAGTATATTGGTAATACTAGATTTCTTTCTCAACCTAAGAAAATGACCATAAGTGGTGATTAAATAGTAGACAGTGTTTTCCCTGTTTCTATAGTATGAACTTAATGCCACATGGCATTTTTACTTATTGAGTTCCTGGTATCAACTGACATCGAAAACTGAGTGTTGCAGCTTAACCACACACAGCAAATGTAGACACTTTGGAGTCGCTACCCTGTTGCATGTGTTTGGACCAACTGATAAATGAACTTTAGAGGCAGTTTCTCAGTTTCCTAGTTTCCAAGAAAACGATAAATTCTAAAACAGGGCATTCAGAGATTGAGTACAAATGTTGCTAAAGAGAAATATGATTTGTTTTCATTTGGACAACTTACTTCCACTAAGGTACATCAGCAGAGCTGCATCTGTCTTCTCTCATTACATAGCCCTTAAAACAAAGATTTATTACATTTCCATTTTTGAACTAACATTTTTTCTCATTGAAGGTAGCCATTATCACTATGCTCTCTTACATCTATACCGATAAGTGCAGTGAGGCAAGCATTTACAAAGAAATGTTTTAATTTATCTTAAATGATTCACTGAAATGGTGCATGAGGGAATTTGACATTAGGTTCAGATGATTTCAGCAAGTCTTTATAGTAGCATTAAATTAGAATTTTTTTTCCTTAGCCTTCTGGAAAGATTTAAATAGAAAAATATATAAACTTGGTGAAGATGTTGATAAAATCAAATTGTATTTACAGGACCAAATTGTAAAGATGGCATTTTAAAAATTGTCTTCCAACGAACTTAACTAATCCATTTATTTTAGAAGTCGTTACCTATATACTGATATATGAATTCAGTGTCTAACCTCCCATTGAGACTATTCACTGGATGTCCCATAAGCATCTCAAATTCTGCAGTCCTTTCTAAACTGCTGTTCTTCCAGTAGTTTCCCCATCTCAGTTAATATCACCATCTATTCACTTGCTCCTTTATCTGTGATCTCTTGCAACTTTCATGCTAATATCTAGTATAAAATATTCGTATATAGTACGGTGAATTATTTTCATTATTTACCTCTTCAATTAGACTGCCAGGTCTTTGAGACCAAGTCAGGCTCACACGTGCTTGGTAAATATTTGTTGAATTGAATTGAATCATCTTTGGCTCTTCTTTCTTGTCCTCTCAATATCAAGTACTATCAACTGTTCTTAGTAATTATCCCTAGGATTTATCCCATCATCTCCATTTCGCTGTCTTTTTCCTGGTTTCAGATTCTCATTGTTCTTCCATTATTTTTACTACCTATTCTCTCAGGACCGCTGTTTCCAGCTTCTGCCTCCGCTCTGGTTGGGCGCGTTTCCCTGCGTCCACAGGCCGCTCTCCTCTTTCTGCCCCAGGGGCTTCATGACCTTATCATGTGATCACTTGCTTGACCGATTATTTGTGTTCAATCAAACATGACTTACCGAGTATTATTTTATTAATGTTTTGCATAGATTGAGTTTTAAAATGTTCTTTGTGCTGAGTTGCAGCTTTGACCAAGTCTGCTCGCTCTTGTATGTGACATCTATTTTTAGTCAAGTGTCCACATCTTGATTTCTCTTTTACTTTCAACTGTTTACATATGGTACTTAAAAACTTTTTATTATGACAAATTTTAAACATATAAAAAATCTAGAAAGAATAATATAATGAACTCCCTGTACTCAATTGCTCAGCTTTAACAGTAATGAACTCACAAATGATCTTGTCTACAAGGTCTGTCCAGAAAGTATCCAGCCACACACTATGAAAAATAGAGACATTAATTGAAGAAGATATAAGCTACAGGAAACATTGTTTATAGGACAGTGACACCTCAGTCCCCTTCAAAGTAGGCACCCTGGGACCTCACACAGCTCTGTCAATCACCATCAGCTGCCTTGTCATATGTTCTGACTCTCATTGATGGTCTGAAATCTCTTTCCTTTCAAAGATGATTTTAGTTTTGGGAAAACCCAGAAGTTGCAGGGCACTAAATATGGGCAGTAGCGGGGTTGAGTCACCTGGATGGTTTGATGTTTTGCCAAAAAACTCTGCACGAGACTTGCTGCACAAGCAGGCATATTGTGATGAAGCTGCCAGCCATTAGCTGCCCACAACTGTGGCCTCAATCATCCAAGTAGTGTTCACAGAGGAATGTTGAAATTTAATTCAAAATTTGATGCAGATTCATTGCCCTGCTCGCTCAGTCCTTTTGAATGTGCTGTCCACATAGTACATGTGCTCCCTCAATGGCGTCTACAGTGACTAGAACACTGAAGTCGTCATTTCATGCATGCACATTCCAATCCACTATACTTGGCTGCCAGGTTACATGGATGTCATGCAAACTGTTCTTGTTACAATAGTGGTTAGGCTTCTTCCAGACAGACCTAGTACCCATACACTCTCACTGTTTCTGTGTGCCATTGAGTTGAGTCAGATTCTAGCTGACTTGTATCAGTTTTAAATATATGCAGCCCTATGTTCATTGCAGCATTATTTACAATAGCCAAGACTTGGGAGCAGCCCAGTGCCCATCAGTAGATGAGTGGGTGTAAAAGCTGTGGTACATTTGTACAGTGGAATAGTACTTGGCCATAGAAAAGAAGGAAATCTTACCTCTTGTGACAGCATGGATGGACCTGCAGAGTATTATGCTATGTGAACTAAGCCAGTGAGTGAAAGACATATACCATATGATTTCACTCACGTGTGGAGTCTAATGAACAAAATAAACTAACAAACAAAATAGAAACAGACTCATAGATGCAGAGAGGAGGGGTTTGGGGATCTGGGTGAAAAAGGTGAAGGGACTAAGCACAACTGCCACAAACAAACAACTCAGACACAGACAACGATGCGGTGACTACCAGAGGGAAAGGAGAGCCGGGCGGCAGAAGACTGTAAAGAGGGCGCAAATGGTGCTGGAAGGAGACTTGACTCAGGGTGGTGAACACAACACAACATACAGATGATGCTTATAGAATTGCGTACCTGAAACCTATATACTTTTATGAACCAACGTCACCCCAATAAATACAATAAAAAATAAAAAAATTATATATATATTTCTAAATGATAAGGGCTCCTTTGAAACCTTATTAAATGTCATTATAACACTTAACAAAATCAACAACAGCACCTTACTATCATCTAATATACAGTCAATGTTTTTATTCTTTAGTTGTCTAATAAATGTATTTCAAAAATTATGTTTGTTCAAATGAAGATCTATATAGGGTCTGCATATTGTTATCAGGTTAATGAGCCACTTACTCTGGTATTATCTTTAGGGAACTTCTCCATGTCTTTCTTTACCTTTCCTTGGCATTAGTTGTTGAAGAAACTAGGTGTTTGTGCTATAGTCTTTTCTGCAGTCTGGATTTGCTGATGGCATTTTCTTTCTTTTCTTACCAGTTTTTGAATTAATGAACTGGTACAATGAGTATTTATTTTTTTAGTATCACTGTGAACAAATGTATTTTTAAAAATTGGCCTTTTCAATTCATGCGTTTACCACCTTTGTTGATGATCAGATTGTCAGATTGGAAGGTTCTTTGGTTTGGCTTCTGAGACCCTTTGACTGGGGCAGTATTTGGTAACTCCCTCAGCTTTTATTGTGACCCACTTATACACTTCCTTTCCCACCCAGACCTGGGATCAGCTGTCTCTCTTAAAAGCTCTGCCTTCTGCGGGGAGAGGGGTGGGAAGTGGTGTTTAGAGAATATAATTGAGATGCTCACAGCTACTGTGGTTGGTCATTATTGTAGGCATTTTCAGTGAAAAGAACTAGTAAACATAAGACTAGTCATACATGTATAAATGAAGCACAAGGCATATTCAGAGAAGTCTGGCTTGTATCTCTGTCCTGAATATACCCTATTCCCTAGGTACTTAGATTTTTCCCCATTGTTCTACATCTTATCGCAGAACAAACAATGCTTTCATGAAAAGTTATGTATGTTTTTTCATATTTTTGCTAATATGCCTTTGGAATAGATTTCAGGAAGTGGTATACATGGGTCAGAGGTAACTGCACAGGTCTTCTGAGAGCACTGGGGAAACTCCCTGTGGATGACCCAGTTCTGCCTTGCCACCAGGAATGCATGAGAGTCCTGCTCCCTTTGCATCGCATCAACAAGGTGTGTTTTCTAACTCTTTGATTTTACTAATATGATAAGAAATGTATTTGAGTCCCATTTTAAAAATCAACTTCATTGAGATGAAATTTACGTACAGTAGTCACCTCTTATCCATGAGGGACATGTTCTAAGACCTTCAGTGGCTGCCTGAAGCCACTGAACCCATGTATTTTCCTATACATACAGGCCTATGATGAAGTTTAATTTAGGAATTAGACACAGTAAGAAAGTAACAATAATAAACAATAATAAAATGAAAAATTATAATAATATACTGCAATAATTAAAAGTTATATGATTGTTGTCTCTCTCCCTCAAAATATCTTACTATACTGTACTCACCTTTTCCCTTACAGGAAGCACTTTAAAGCTTGTCTTTGGCATATCCGAATTGCCAGCATCACTACTCACACTTTAGGACCATTGTTAAGTAAAATAAGAATTACCTGAACGAAAGTACTCTGATACCATAAAGGTGAATCAGATAACCAGGACAGCTGCTAAGTGACTTAAAAGGTAGGCAGCATATGCAGTGTGGATGTGCTGGATGAAGGTATGATCCACGTCCCAGACAGGATGGAGTGGTACGGTGAGAGATTTTATCTTTACTGCTCAGGCCTGTGTGCAATTTAAAACACATGGATTGTTTATTTCTGGAATTTTCTATTTAATAAACTCAGACTTCAGATGACCATGAGTAACTGAAACTGGAAAGGAAATAATGAACAAGGGGGCGCTGCTGTGCAGTAATATAAACTTTAGGTGTGCAGTATTCCGACTTAGAAAAATGCACACATCTGTGTCTACCACCCAAATCAACGTATAGAACACTTCCACCATCCCCCAGAGGTTTTTTTTTTATCGTGGTAGTCAGTTCTCACTCCTTACCCAATGCCTGGTCCCAGGCAACAACTAATTTGCTTCCCGTTATAGATTAATTTTTCCTATTCTAGAATTGCATGTAAATAGAATCATGTATGTTCTCTTTGGTGTCTGATTTCTCTCAATTAATAAATCATAAACAGTAGGTACAAAATAGATAGGGGGAGGTTAAGAATAGTATGAGATATGTAGGAGCCAAAGAACTTACATGTAGGACCCATGGACATGAACTGGGGGGGTGGGGATGAGGGTGGGAGGGGGAGTGCAGGGTGGAGGGGAATAAAAGGGGGGAAATGGGACAATTGTAATAGCATAATCAGTAAAATATATTAAAAAAACACTATGTGTGATTCATCCATGTAGTCACATATATCAGTTGTTCATGTTCTGAGACCCATTTTATGAATCACATGGATGTACTACAGTTTGTCCATTCACCTATTGATGGACATGAGTTGTTTTATGTATTTAGCTCTAGAAATGTGTGGAAGATGAATGGGAGGTACTTATTTTTCAGGGGGTACAGATCTTTGGAAATTTTATTTCAGGAGGGTTTTAAAGGTTAATTTTTCTGAAGCAGGTGTTACATGGAAGGATAATTGGGATAAAGGTCAATTGGGAAGTTGGAACCTAGCTGAGGCATTAACCTTGATGTTTTAGCAAGCTAGTATAAAAAATGCAGAGAACAGAAATCCAAAAATAACAGTGAAAGAAATTATGTATCTTCTTCTTCTTGTACTAATCTGATCTTGTGTGCCCCACTGCAGATTTTAGAGAGAACTGATTTGTCCTAACTTTGGCACTTTTCATCTCATAAAAGACAGAATTTGCTGCCCTTTCAAACAGGAAATGACACCCCATCCCTTCATAGTCAGGTATGTGCACTGAATTGACTAGTCACTAGCAGTGATGGCCTGCTGCAAGCTATCTGCCTTTGGTGTAGGGAGGACATCATGATGCCTTAGCAAAAGCTCAGCCTTGGAATCAATCAGACCTGGGTTCAAACCTTAGCACCACTGCTTCCTAGTTTTGTGACCTTGGAGAGTCAGTTTCTTCATTTGTAATATGAGCATGTAATGTTTCCTAATATGATGCTGAGCTGCGTGGATGTAAAGTGCCTAATACTTTCTTCCTTCTCCCTTGTCTTTTATTTACAAAGGCATCATTAATGCAGGCATGAATAGAGAGCTCTTTCTCTGCAGTGTGCCATTGACACAACCAGGAGTTAAAGCTGTGATCTCAGCTTTATTACCACGGTGTTGTTGAAGAAATGGGCATTTCATTTCTATTTCATTTTATTTGGAATTAGACTACTGTAAAATAAAAATAACGTATTTGTTTTTTTGATAGAATGGTACTAGTAATAAGAGCCAGCCAAGTGGAGGGTAGTAGGTAAGGCCCCTACTTCCATAGGCAGTCTCCCTGAAGGCATGAATGGATCCAGGGACTCCTCTGCCCTTCTCTGACAGAAGCAAATGAGACCCTTCCTGGGTGCACAGAAAGCCAGGGCACCATTCTGGAGGTATTACAGCTAGAATCTAAAGCCAAAGTTAGATTCTAAAGTTGGAATCTAAAAAGTTAAATCTAAAGTTAGGCCTTGCCTTCATTGTTTGTAGATTCCAACTATATGCATAGGGAAAAAAAACATACCTCATTTCAAATCTTACCCAATAAAACCTATGCTAAAATGTTTTAAGGCAGTTGACACTTTTTAGTATTGCATGTTATATCTGAATTATTTTCCAAACAAATCTTGTTCGGATCATTGACTCATCCACTTAACACAACTTCCTGTGCTGAGTGGATCTGTGTTGAGTCAGGCCCTGCCTGTTTGCAGGGACATAAAAAATAGTGACGTTCTTGTGCGTAAGAGGTTTCTACATAAATAGAGGGAGATTAATGTGTGTAATAAAGAAGTTCCATCTCACTTTTATTTTAGGATCAGTTTCTGATTTCCTGAAACATAATTAGAAGTAATTGGATTTTATGTATACTAAAAAATATCAGAATAACCAAGAAGTATAGTAGATGGCTGGATAATTTCCTTTGTCTCAAAGATAGTCCATGTATTTGGGAATTAATTATAGATGACAATCTTTGGTCTTGAGTCACCTTGATATTTTTAGTACAAGTTAATTTCTTAATTTAAATAAATACTTAATCAGAGGTGTTCTGTGCCCTTTACAGGTAGCTATTTATAAAAACAGATACACATATTCTGATTGTTCAAAATATACATAATTTTTTATCAAGGACTTTAAAAATAACTTGTTTATATCAGTGCAATTTCAATGCTTTTCTGAGATTTGCCCTAATGTAAGAGGGAGACCCTCAAACACCCATATTTATGCAGCCTCAAACCCTAAACATCGAATAAACCCACCTCAAGTTTGCCCACCTGTAATCATAAGGGCCACGTCAACAATCCTTTATTTTCCTACGTTAAATACAGCTGTGGTGTGTACTTAGTGTCTAGTCACACAAACTCCCATAAAGATGAAATTACTCCTGTTTCCACAGGCAACTACAAAATGCAAAGTAGTATGATTTTCTATTGTATTAATTCAAGAGAATTTAACAAAAATAAAAGCATCATCACAACATGCAATGACCTACTTTAGGCAAGAACAAAGGTTTTTCTCTGTACCAAGTCTCTGCTTTCCGCCTTAGGACTCCTGGTCTTCAGGTAATATTTAACCAGGTAAATTAATTCAAATTTCTTTTCTATTTATAGACTGAAGTGCGATTTCTTTTTTGCAGTAGGGAGCTGGTGGAGTTAACAGATAAAATGTAGGATGCCCAGTTAAATGCATTTCAGATAAGGAAAGAATATACTTTTAATATATCTCAAGTATTGTATCAGACATACTCTAAAACTTAAGTTTTTATCTAAAACTCACATGTAGCTGGTGTTCAGTATTTTTATTTGTTAACTAGGGCAACCCTAATTGTTGGACTTTTTTTTGGAAAAAACATTCTTATAATGCTCATATTTATGGATCTGTGTTTAGCACAGAAGCAGGCCTAAAACAAGCCCAGACCTGTGTGTTTGTTCTCATAGACATCTGCATGGAAACGCTGTCCAGAGGCTCTGGTAAAACTTACCTCTTGAGTGTTTAGAACCTTTTGAGTGTTTAGATAATCATAAAATTTTCTGGGAACAAACGTCCTCCCCAACCCCAGCACACACATACCTGCCACGCTTGTCTTTCTCTCACTTGGTCCATGGGGTGTTAACAGTCTCTCTGAGCTGGGTTATGTGGCCACTTTCTGGCTCCTGTGAGACTGGGGGTTTCCATTTCACCTCCAACAGGTCACAATGGGAACAAAATCTTCTTCCCCAAATCCAAGTTCACTATTTGACTTTTGTTAAATACTTCACACGTATTGATTCTATATGCCCAGAGTGCCTTTTATTGGATTTTGATGTCTGACTCCATATTCTTCATAGGAACTGAATCCTCTCACACAAAGATTAAATTTGAAACTTGTTATAAGGAATTTCCCCCTTACATCTGGGTATCCAGGGCCACCAGCAATGGTATTGTTCTCCCATTGTAATGAGTTTACAATCCTGAATCTTTAGATTTACTGCAAGTTTAGTTGAAAGAAACATTTCAGCACTAAGATCTATTATCCAGTGAATTGAAGGGGAAACAAGAGAAAAACACTGATGTGTCTAGAGTCTAAAAACACACCAGATGAACAAATATATTGCCTCATAATTTATTTTGAAAAAGGTCTTATAGTACAAAGTGTTGAATAATGAAAAGTGGTTGATAGGTACCTATTGACCAGGGCCCAAATCTTTAGGGAACGATTCCCTTTTCTAAATACGGATCCATACCACAAGTGGCCAGACTCTAATTATGTGGAGAAACAGAAGTGATGGAGTGAGCACGGCCCATTCTCGGGCAAGCATCGGAGCGGGGGAACTGCCATCATCAAAGACCTGCACAATTGTCACATGAGGGCAATATGTGTTTTAAGATAACAGGTTGAGTATGGGAGTGCCTCTGTTGGGTGATGGCTTCTTTTCCCAATGTGAAATTCACCTACGTCTCTTGAGAACTCAGTTGGCTGTAGTGGGCTTGAGGGTGCTGATCTTGACTGGTAAACTTTATTCAGTTGTAAATGCAATTTCTACAGTTGCTGCACTTGTTTAGCATATGAAAAAATTTGCCCAACAGAAACTTCTCTTGGTCTCTACATTATCCAGGAAGGGGTCTTTTCAGATTTTTCAGACTGTAGGGGAATCCACATCTGTCATTGATGGATTTGAGATCTTTCCTCTGCCTTTTGTTGAAGGTTTTAGCAAGCAGTGAAATGACCAAAGAGCAAGGGATCAAATATGACTTGTCCTAAACCTTTTGAGTATTAGGTTTGGTTTATAAAGTAGTTGCATTTGTGATTCTAGTTAATTGAGCTTTTAGAACATATTCATTTATTACAAACTATTGCAATACAAGTAAATTTTAGCAGCCTCTGCTTTCCTCATTCATTAAGCTGTAGAGCTCTTCTGCTTGCAGTTGGTTTATGCAAACACCAGGAAAGGCATACTCTTTTCCAAGTGTTTCAGAGGATGCAGAAGCCCCATCATTTTACTGATTTCATATTTCAAATGCTATCAAGCTGAAATTTGTCAAAAAAAATTTCTGCTTGAGATATGTTTTTTTTAATTCTCTCTTTTAACAAAATAAATGAATAAACAAAACTGACTCATAGACACAGGGAACAAACTGAGGGCTGCCAGATGGCAGGGACTTAGGGGGCTGGGTGAAAAAGGTGAAAGGATTAAGAAGTACAAATTGGAAGTTACAAAGTAGTCATGGTGATGTAAAGCACAGCATAGGGAATACAGTCAATAATATTGTAATAACTATTTATGGTGCCAGATGGGTACCAAAATTACCAGGGGGAACACTTTGTAAGCTGTATAATCATCTAACCACCATGCTATACACCTAAAGCTAATATAAAATAATATTGAATGTTAACTATAATTGAAAAATAAAAATAATTAAAAATGTCTCTCTCATGTGGTTGGGAATAACCTAAAGTGAGAGTCATGAATGTGAAAATCCATATTTGACAAGCAGGTAAAAACCAAGCCTTTGTAGGAGATTGCCTTTAGTAGCACAGTCCTGGAAAACTTAAGTTAGGAAATGAGAATGCAGCACCAGTCCCAGTCTCTCCCTCCAGCCATTGTGGTCCCGAAAGTCTGAAGGAGGGAATGGCGCTTCAGAGAAGAGCATTGGGAGAGAGAGAGGACGAGGCCACAGGAGGTCAGCAGGAGATGCAGCTGCCATGTGGTGACTCCCTTAAGTGGCCTGCAGATTGACAACTTCCATGATGATTTTTGAGAGGAGGACTTCGAATGGATGTTTTTCTGTGAGACAACTTGGGGAAACCACAAGTAACATTTTGAAGAAGGCTGACGTTTTGCGTAAGTGCTTGGAATATTGAACTAGTCACAGTCAAACACTGGTGCTTGGACCTATATGGTCTCCATAGGCTGTGAGGCTGGTGAGATCTGGGGTCAGGAGCATTATGCACAAAGAGCTCCAGCCACCAGTACCACCCTTTGCAGGCATCCAAGCTCTCTGATGCAGCGATGATTGGCACATGCAAGGTAAACAGCAGGCCAAGTAGGAAACTTTTTGCAATTAATATTATTCACCCTAGGAGCTTCCAGTCTCTACTTTTAGAATAGTTATTCCCAAATTTGCATAAATGTAAGAACCATGAGACATTTGTTAAAATACAAATTCCAAGGCCCATTTTTTGAGACTATGTAAGTTTAGTAGAAATTAACTTTAGGTGGGGTTAATACATGAATGCCTGGGTTGGCTGGATGAATGAATCATGGAGCCAAGGAGGGTAGCAACAAGTATTTGCCTCTTCACCCTCATCACTTCCAGACTCCATTTCTGCGTGTCTGTGTTTCAACCACACAAACAGCCTTGTCGACACCTTCTACCTCTGCACAGAACTTTCCTCGTGTAATTTATTTTTCTGGGACACCAAATCTTTTCAACTCACCTTCATCCAGCTAACTCCTACCTCTTTTACCTTACTTGACCCTGACCATCTAGGCTATGCATTCTTTGTTCATTTGGCATCATGTGGTGTTATCTAGAAAAGGATTTATCACGTTCTATCATTTTGTCACCCTGTGAGACGATAGCTTTGTGTTTTCAACAGAAAGTGCAGCACTTGGCACATCTATGCTCAGTATATATTTCCTGAAAGAAAGAATATTTATTGGTTAGATGTTCTGAGGCCATCCCATATTTATTCACTTTTTGCGCTTTACACTTCGATGGCAGAGGAGCAGTGTCTGTAGAGAAAGCCCTTGAGCTCTGTGGCAAAACTGAACGCCCACGTCCTGGAGTTTCATAGGTTCATTTTGCATGACTTCTCCTAAAAGCTGCCGCCCATCTCTCAGTGTTATGTGAAATCCTGGTGTTTTGAGAGAGTCTTCTGGTATTTTGTTTCTAATGGCATTCCACATTTTGGCTCTCTTAGTATCATCTATAATCTAGGGACTGTGCCTGGCAATGTGCTTTCTCTTGTGCTCTCTTGGAGGACACTTATAATACACTAGATGGTCCTAACTCTAATCTCTGTGGAAGCTCTTTATTTTTTAACCTGGAAAATATTTACTTCCTCTAGCTTTTTCTCTTTAGCCTTTATGCTGTTCTCTCCTTGACAAAACAGTGAAGCTTCTAAAAGCAGAGCTCTGGCACCTATGAATAGCTGTTTGGATAAGAACAATCCAATAAGACATGTATTGGGGGCTTAAAATAGTAAGAAGGTCTGTAAAAATACATCTGGTATGAATAGAACTCATACCAAATGTTATTTTGGGAATCCTACCTTAGAAGTGGTACTTTCAGATTATGTATACGAGCATCCATCGTGAACGCATGTCTACCCACTCAGCTCTCAGTCCTTACAAAGGCCTATTGGGCTTCACATGATCTAGTGCCTACTGCTTCTCTGAACACATCTCTTACCACATTCCCTCCACTCACTTGGCTCCAACCAAGTGGGCCTCCACCCTCTTTCGTGCTCACTCAGCCTGGGCTACTTTCCCACCTCTTTTCCTTCAGTCTGTGCTCAGATGTCACCTTCTTAGTGAGATGTCCCATGGCTACTCTGTAAAAAAAGGCACCTCCCCCATCCTCCCAGGCATTACTTGTTTCCCTCTCAACCTTTTCCTCTAAAGCTTTCATCACCTTCTGATGCGCTGTATGTTGACTTGTGCATTTGTTTTTCTGTCTCCATGAAAGCTGAGGTGGGTCTGTGTTGTTCAGCTATACCCTCAGTACCCAGATCAGTGCCTGGCAATAGACTAGGAAGTCAGTTTATATTCACTGTTCAATGTTGAATTTAGTTACTATTGCAGAGTATTTCTAAAGTCTGCATTATTATTAAAAAAAAAAACAGAATAGGACATTTCCAAGAAAGAATAAAAGAGTTATGGGATCATTACCTTTTAAACCATTGGATTTTAGATAACTTTATTGAGGTTTAAAAATATTTCATGTAATATTTAATGTAATACTATTAAGTTCTTTTAGAGGATAAGAATACATAATGAAAATGGAAACAATATAAGTATCTGACAATAAGGACTTGCTTAATAACTTAATGCATATATATTGTATTCCTGTAAAGTCTTGAGAAATAATTTTGATATGGAAAATGCTCCTGATGTACTCTTAAGTGTATGAAAGCAATTTAAATATGCAAAAATATGACTTGAACTTTGCTGCTGTATATGTGTATACTATATACAGACACACTCAGAGGGCAGAATGAAACACTTCAAAATAGTAATGTGAACCTGAGATACAGCTGGTTAAGCAAACTCTCCAAGGTTGCACTCCACACTAAATGATGGAGCTGAGAGTCAAATCTAGGCAGAGCAGCTCTAGCCTTAGCATCTTCTGGGGCAGATGCTCGGGTTCTACCCATGTCATGCTGCTGCTTTCCTCAGCCTGACCAGCACCACTCCCTCTGACCAGGAGTTTCTCCAGTTCGGGGCTGAGTGTGTGTAACACAGCACCTGGCACATGCACCAGCTCCCTGTACGGTTGTAGAGTTGCTTCCAGCTTAACATAACTTTGGGTCTTACATGTCTTCTCTGTTGAATAGTAAGGTTATACTTGGTCAGGCATAAATAATTCCTTTGCTTTACCTGAAAAACATGATTGAATGGTAACACTCTGTAGGCTACTATGTACTGCTTTCTGTAAGGGCAGTGACAGGGCATATTGGTATTGAGTTGATTTTTTTTGTTTTCCAGGATTGGGACTATAGCTGTTGACCAATGTGGAAAGGGTTTAGCTAAAAAGCATATCCATTAAAAATAGGCTCAATTGCTCAGTTGTAAGAATATGAATTAACGCCTTGGACAACTGTTAGGTTATGACATCAGCTTGTTTGAGGGCGAGCTCGGACAAAACATCTTTCAAAGAAACAGCATTGGTAAAGTTTATTTGGATGTTTAAGCAAAATACAGTGCCCGTAAATACAGCCCTAGACTAGCATTTCTAATCTCAGGGAAGTAGCTTACAAGGTGGTCACCATTTGTTCTTCTGTTTCCTTAAGCAGCTATCTTGATACCCAAGATGTCCTGTGTATACACTGTCATCTAGGAGGCTAGGGAGCAGAGGGAGCCGTGTGATGGATCACCCTCGGCAGTCTGCCTCTGCCTGTCATTCTCGGTGGCTCTAATTAAAAGACTACTAAGTCAGGGGTCTAAGGCAGGGATGACAATAGGGCAGCAGTCCCCAAAATAGTACCAGAGGAAAATGGATGCCTTTGAGTGATTGCATCATGTCTGAATTAATGGCCAGGAAATGAGCGATTATTGCACACTTAAAGCTAAGCTGTTTTATAAAGCGTGTGGTGTGCTCAAAGCCGTATACTTGAACTTGGGGAAATTTAAGAGAGGAATTTGTTCAGTTATTGCTTGGCTGGATATAATGCATATTCAAGCAGTGCTTAAACTAAGGGAAAAACACTTTCTGTTACTACTGTTTTAGTATCAATGATTCTCAAATAATCGTGATCTTAAGAAACCTCTTTCGTAGACACACGTAGTCTCTGGCCAGTTGTTGACTTAAAGAAACAGCTTTTATTGCCACTGCTTCAGTTCCTGATTTATAATATCAGTTGGTATTTAAATAGCTGTTTTACGGTGAAAGCAAAGCTTCTCACAGCTTCCTTTGTCCTTCTTTTTTTAAAAAAACTATATTCTCACAGCACTTCCATTTGGCAAGTCAGTGATAAGCGTCCTTATTTTTCCGTGGCCGATTGGTTCAGTGGGTTAAAGCGCCACACAAAAGGGGCCAAGGTCCCGCGCTCGTCTCCCCTGGGAGGGGCTCCCCTAGGCGGCGCTCTAACCCCGGTCGCCATCTTGTAATGGGGCCCATTCATCACCGGTGGGAACCGGGGAGAGGGTGAGGGTGGCTTGCAGCAAATCCATCACCACCACCGGACACCCAGCTGATCACGCCGGCCGCACAGGCTGCAGGCTGGGAGGGTCAGGGGAGTCATTTTCTGCAAACAACAGTGCAGTATGCAAATGGGGAAATCGAGGTACATACGGATACATTATATTGCTGAGTTCTAAATATTTGGTCACTTTAATAAATTCCAAATCCACATTATTTCCCCCTACTTTCCAATCAGTTTGAATTTTTTAGACATAATCCTAAAAACATTTAAAAACATCCAATCTGTATCATGTATAAGCACCTAATTATTTCTTAAACCATCTTTTGTTCTAAAAATAACCACTGCAAATTTAATAGTTGGAAAACAGATGTCAAATGAAACCGTGCTCACATATATCTTCTCACAGAGAATGGCCTACCTTAGAACAACCTATAGGGAATAAGTGAGAGAAAAAAATACCAGAACATAACACTGACTTCAAAAGGCAGATGATTTTTGGCTGAGGTAGGAGACGTTATATTTGGCCTGGTTTTGTTTTTGCAGGACAGTTATTCTTAGAGTGGCTGACCTTCCTATTGTGCATTTCTTTTTATCTTGACTAATGTTGGCTCCTCTGCTTCACCCCCCACTGCCACCCCCCATTTATTTTTTCCTCCAACTGCTGGAGCTTCCGAGAAGCGCTGCTGCTCTTAGTTTTGCAGACGGTGCTGTCAGGCGCTCTCAAGGGCCCTTGGTGGCTGAGGTCCCCACCAAAGGTCTCTCGCATATTAAGCCCACAGTCAAGTTCAATGTAAAGATTCCACTAAGATGAGAAAAACTGAGGCCAAATTCCTTATTTTAGTCTGTTGAATGTGATCCTTTCCTCATAGAAGGACTTTTATGAACATAACTGAGTTGAATGGGAAAGAAGGCCAAAGTCTGCAAAGGCTATTTATGGGCTTCTCTGATGAGAGCGATTTGGTTCATTTTCCAATGTGCTATACCCACAGACAACCAGAGAGTCCACTTACCAGTTCAGGCAGACTTTAACCTCTACTTCTGGCTAATTTCCTATTTATGAGTGGCCTCCAGGCCTGGCATCATCTCCCCCTACTTTGGCTACCAGCATTACCCATCCCCAAGCATGTTCTGGCCAAGGAGTACCAGATTCTCACTATCTTGTCCCCAGAGCCTCCTTCCCCGACTTCCCTATTATAGCTTCTGCTCCTCTGCTTGCCGGGAAAGGTACCTCCTGGGCTCATCCCAAGCACTTACCCACCCATACTCTCTCTTCCTTCAAATAATGAAAGCAGCTTATTAATTATACTAGGAATTAGAAAGGTAGAGAGTAGGCTTTGTATCTCTAGCTCAGGGAGTTTGCAGAGAGTCATAATTAAGAGCACAGACTGGAGTCAGACAGCGTGGATCAAATTCATCAGTTTGTAGCTGTGTGATCTTAGACAAGTTATTTAACCACTCTGGCCTCCATCTTTTTATCTTTCATTGTGAATAACAGTATCTAACTCACAGGTTAATATTTGTAAAGAAATTAGAACAGACCTGGCAAAGAGTAAGTGCTATGTAAGTGTTTCTCAAACACTAAGAAATATTTTCTCTTCGACCTTCCCTCTAAGTGCCTTGACCTTTCTGATATAGCATTGTTTTTCTGGGGATGAGGTCTTGTGTTTGGGGACCAGGAACCAGGTCTCACTTCCCTGCCTCAGGCAAAATTTTAACTGTAGGGTTAGTGTATTTTCTCTGAATGAGCCCATATTAAGTCTTGGCCCATATTAAGCCATGGCCCTTGGTCATGTATGACCATGAACTTCAGGTCTGAGTCTGCTGACTATGGAACTGTCAGGTGCACATGGGGTGAGTGTGTGTGTGTGGTCTGTGAGTTGTGGAGAGTATGGTTTGAACCAGAATCCTTGTGGGCTAAAACCTGTTCTGAGTCGCTTTCTTTCATTTTTAAAATGAGAACTAGAGGGAAACTCTGGAAAAGAATATGTATAAAAGAAGAATAATCAAGAAATAATGGGAAAATAATGCTTTTTGAAGAGGTTAGAGACTTTATTTACTTTCTCAGTATTAACATGTACCTACTTATATATGTGACCCACCCTTCAGCTGCTTTTTGATTCTTTTAGTTGTTTCTTTTGGTATGATTTCCACGATTTCTAAGTAAGTGTGTGCGGCTCTTTCCTGAGGCATCAGCTTTACTCACCACCTATGGACTATTTCTCTGGCAGAGAGGACTTAGTTCTCTTACACCACACCCACTCTTTCCCCACTAGTTTTGGTTAAATTAGTATTCAGAGTTTATAATTATGACTATGGATACTGTTGTCTCAGCTGAAGAGCATACTATGATTATGTTTCTTTCCTCACTGAAGCTTTCTTTCACTTTCCCTGGAGCTACTTTCTTGATTTTCATTGGATCTGTTTTCTTTGTACCCAGTAATATGTTTTTACCCAGTACTATGTTTTTCCATACTCTCTTAAGTCTGCCAGTCCAATTTCCCTCAAGGTTAACCTATCAGATACTCTGTCATGTTCCCCCTATATCCTCCCTCTTGATTTTTTTACTTCTGGGAAATATCTCCCTTGATTCCTGGGTCTTCTTGCTTTAATCTGAGCCAGTTGTTCTGGAGGCCTGTGGTCTAGGGATTGTCCATGCTTTTTTTTCTACATCAGATTCCTTATTTTCTGTAAGTGTTTATTTTTCTCTTCCTTGATGTGCTCAAACAAGAGTCCCTGAGAAAAAATGACAGGAGATGTAATGATTTGATATTTTGCATCTCTTCAAATATCTTCATTCTGCTCTCACATTGGAATGATAGGTTGGTGATGGAGTTCTAATTGAATAGGATCTTCAGTGTTTCATTGTCCTCTAGGTTCCAACTTAGCTTTTGAGAAGTCTGATGCCACTCTCGGTCCTGAGCCTTTGTGTGTATTGGGTGGACCAGTGTCCCACATGGAAGCGATCAGGATTTTCCCTTTATCCTGAGTAGTCTAAAATTTCCTGATGTGGACATCTTTCATTGATTATGCTAGGTTTTCAGAGGGTCTTTTGTTTCTCAGACTTATAAACTTCAGTTCTAGGAATGTTTCTTATACTATTTATTTGAGAATTTTCTCCCAACTATTTTCTTTTTATTAGCTTTATTTATCATGTGTTCAGTATTCAAGTATCAGTACATTGATACTTGAACTTCTTATATTTTTCTTTGTCTGTCTCCTTAGGAGAATTTATTGACTTTATTTTCCAGTTCTTACTGGACTTTTTCTCCTGGCTGTCATATACTTTTTTTTTGTAAAACCTCATCCTTGTTACTTATTCCATTTTTTGAAGCTTCTTCTTATTTCAGGGATACAATATTTTCTCTTTTCCCATAAAGGATTTTAACTATAGTTTTTTGGAAGTTTTCTTCTGCTCCCTGCATTGTTTTTCTTACCTCTAAATAACCAGTTGCTAGATAACCATTCAGGTAACTTACACTCCAAAAAGGAAATACTGACACTTAATCAACAAAAGAAAGTTGTACTTGATATCCTGTTTGTACAAAGACAAAAATAACTCTTCAAAAAGAGCAGATTGAAGTTGATATTAAAACTGTCCACTTTGATAGTGAGCATGTCTCTGTCCCGAGATACTCTCTGCCACCACAGTGACTGGGATGTCTGTTGGAACACGTTCATGTCAGAGTGGCTCTTTTCTGCACTAACACAAATGTACATAGATTACAGTGACAGTTGACAATAAAGATTTGCCCAGGACTCAACTGTGTGTACTTTTGTTATAGTTCCATTGTTAAACAATGCACAATAGCACCCCCTTTTTTTGAGTGAAAGGAAAAAGAGCAGGATGCAGTAAGAGGAAATCCATGGGTAGAGGTCTGGTTCAGGTTCTTTGAACTGTGGGGGCTGCACCTGCATCATTCAGAGGGTTTCTTTGTGGACTAAGATTTAGAACAACTTCACTGTGCCCCGATACAGTGTTTAGAGAAGTTGTCTCTGGATTTACTTAATTAAGTACCCCAATATAAGTACATTTATTTATTTAGGAGATGTCACATGAACTTTATGTATACCAAACACAAAATTTTAAAAGATGATCAAAGTAGTACACATAAATTAAAAAAATTAAAATTTTCTACCTCTACCCAGTATATCGGTCCTATTTTGGAGCCCACTAATCTGGGAACAAACGCTCCATTTACCTATAAAATGATGTAGAATTTACCTCTATAATAAGTGAATAACTCGGTGAGAAAAGAATCTGGATGAGCTTACTTTTTTTTCTTCTCAATGCCTATCTAAACCTCTCTATATTATAGGTTATTCTTCATGAATGGAAAAATGCCCTTAACTAGGCCTTGGTATAGAAACACAGCTCCCAGAAATCGTATGCTCCCCTATGTGATTTGAAAGTACTGTATTTTGCTGACTATTTTTGCATCCTCAAAGTCCAGGATCAGATGGAATTTTCAGATTAGTTGCAGATGCCTTCCCCTCCCCCCTTTGTAACTGGGTGTGCTTTAATTCAAAAGGCAACTTTTCAGGCCATTAAGCTTCAATACTGTTTAATGCCTTTGGGCTGTGGGGCTTGAAATCATAGAGAAGCCTGAATAAATGTTTTAAAATAAAATCTGGAAAGCAAAGCACATTTTTTTTCCTTGTAGCAAATTTGTTTTTAGTTTTGTGATTTTCTGCCTTGTTCAAACCAAATACCTTGGTCATGTTCAGGCTGCAAAAGCCCCAGTGGATGGCCCCACTTGGCTCAGGAGTGGACAGGCCAAGTGTGAGGGGTTCGAGCTGTCGTAGAGGGAGGAGGGCCATGACCTCTGCAGCCTTCTGCTTGTAGCTTTAAGACAGTGTTCAGGGCCCTGTTTGTATTCTAGGCCATAGGAACTCTTCTGCAGAATGAATAATATTTTCTTAAGCACTTTTAAGTTCTCATTCACAGCATATAGTAAAAATAATTTAATGAATAAAATATGCTGTGTATAAGTCTCTAAGTGAATTCTTTTTTTTTTTTTGAATGGCCTGAAAGACTAGCTTTTTTACACACATTTTATACACTTGGGCGAGCGGGATGTTACTGTGGTCAGAAGTGCCTCAAAATGATTTACGGAGAAAATTGTTCTCTGCCTGTTGTCTTTTTTAGCATCAATTTCTATTTGAACTCTTGATTCACTTGAACTTGTGCAGACCCTTGTTCCCATTTTTCAAGTGGGGACACTTAAGGCTTGCAGATAGACAAATAACTTGCTCCGGTTTAAGCCAAAGACAGTGGGGTAACCAGGAGACAAGTCAGGTTATTTGAAAACCTAGTCAATGTGCTGCCTACAAGCTGCAGGGAAACCTCCTCAGTCAGAAGAGCTCTGAAAATCAAGATAAGAAATGGGCTCTTCTAGATTGGAGAAAGGATTTGCTAAATAAATTAAAAATCTACAAAGCATAGTTTAGTGTGCATGCTATTTTAAATCTGGGGAAGCAGCCAGTCATGTGTAATTGGCATGCTAATTATGAATTATTTCTCTATTTGTTAATCAGGTCCCTAAATAATGTCTTTTGAGCAGTGCCATGTGAGCCAAATGAGTTATCGTGTGTGATTTAGAGAAATAAAAAGACTGATTTAAAATAGCCTCTGATTCAGATGGGACTGAACTGGGGCGGGGGGGGGGGGCCGCGGCTCCTCAGGCCCTCCGTCGCATGGCAGAGCGCTCGCTCGCTTCGTGTCCTATTCTTTGTGTATTCACAAATTTGCTGTCATTTAATCTCTGTGAAATTCTAAATACTTTTATTATTTAAAATTAACAATTATTCTAATTGTAAATGAGAAATTGCTTTTTGAAAATAATTTTTTACCAAGAAGAAAATTTAACTTTATTTTTTAAAAAAACCTATCTCCATGATCTACTCCATTAGAACAGCAAGGCTGAGATGGACTTCAGCTAAGTGAGTGATCTTGTAAGAGTATGTCATATCAAATCTTTAAGTGACAGTATGAACATTCTCTTTTCTTTTTAGTTGGACTCTCTAGGCATAATTCATAACCTTTGAATAAATTAAAAAAATATATCCTCTGTTATTTTAGTGTGGTTCTTTAGGAATTTCCGGAAGCCTATAATTCTGGTAAAATAAAAGAGGATATGTTAGTATTTCTTAGTAAAAATGAGGATTTCTTATTACAATCCTTCAAATAAAAAAATGAAAAATAACTATGGGTTATACATTTACACAGCCCTGCAAACACAAAGTCGCTATTTGACTTGAGTTGTTCTAATAAGTCTTCTAACCCAAATCAGTTCAAGTTAATCAGACACAGGCCACCACAAACTATCTAGAGTGATTTAGGAGGTGCATTGCACAGGGCAGTTCTAAGAGAATCAGAATTCTTTTGAAGAGCTAAAGCTTTAAATTGTTAAGTGTTTAAAGTGGGAAATTAATCTTTTTTAAAAACTGAAAAACTGAGGTCAAGTTAGAATGATACAGTGTATCTTCTCAACAGAAAATAATACTGAATTGATTTGAGGTTGGGAGTTCTAGATGACTGGTTTTCAAATAAGGATGCCACTCTCTGGAATTCGGCATTAAACCCAGTTTCATCTTCACCTTGAAAGAAGTTATTTTCATCCAACAAAGAGCATTTCCTGTGTGGTGGTAATAACACAATGAAATTTTATCAGGCGCCTCTGTAATGTATAGTCATCAATGAATCTAACAAGGATACATTTTTATAAGAAAATCAATAAGAGAACACGATTATATTGTTCACTGCAGCCAGCATCCAGAAATGAAAAATAGAAAGGAAAATATGACTTTGCATTGGAGGGGCTTTCAGTGTATATAACATGCTTGGATCGTCTCTTCACAGTTATTAGGTATCTAGAGATACTACAGGCAACAAAGGGCTAAAAATACTTCAGCCCTTTTTAAATGTCAGAAGCGACCTTGAAACCACTATTTCATCCTTAATCTATTGTTTGAATAAAGTGCGTTTTTTCGGCCCACCAAAATGTTTATGTGTGTAAGTTGAAATGTGTTATGAGCTACTGTTTGGACACTTGTATTTACAAATGGGAACAACTATTCAAAAAGTGAATTGAAAAAAAAATCAATGGAAGATTCTACCACATGGGCACCTGGAAAACATGGGAAATAAATTTCCTGAACCTCTGAGGACTGGAGATTTTGTGCTACGTCCTCTCCCCAGTGTTGCTTCTCAATAAACACACACTTGGAAAGAGTGATTGATATATGTAATTAAAAAATACAAAATACTTAAGATTTTAAACTTGACCTAATGTATGAACCTGTCTTAAGAAGCACTTTTTAATAGTGGCAATATGATTCCATTACAGTCCTCTAATTTTTCTTCCTCAAAAAAGTTTATTAACTTGAAATGATAAAATCTGATTGTTTAACAAGTTTTGTCATTAAATTTGACATGTGCATTAACTATCATAAATGCATCTGATTCTAAAATATTCTAAAATGCATCGGATTTATTTTGATATCTTGATTCTACTTATTTTGGTCCCTTTATTTTTTAAACTTTTATAAAGGTGTACATAGATACAGCTTTAAAAGGCAAATTATTTTCAAGGCTTAAAATTGAGAACAGCAGCCCTGGATTCAGTGCCAGCCTGCGAACCGCAGGGTTGCCAATTAGATTCCCAGTCAGGGCACGGGCCTGGGTTGCTGGCCAGGTCCCCAGTAGGGGGCGTGTGAGAGGCAACCACACACTGATGTTTCTGTCCCTCTCTTTCTCCTTCCCTTCCCCTCTCTAAAAAACTAAATAAATAAACAAGATCTAAAAAAAAAAAAATTGAGAACAGCAGCCCCTGACTCAGCCTTTCCCTCTTGAGTCCTCTTGAGTGCAACCCCTTTTCAATCTTCTAACTTGTTCTTTAGTATTTATGATCATGTTTTTGAATCACATCCTTACATGGTTATTAATTTTTTTCAGCTTTAGGTATTATCTTAGTTTCCTACTTTTAATGACGGGGTTTGGCTGACACACCCGTCCTCCCTCTAGACACCTCCACTCACTTTGGTTAGATCAGCGTTCGACGTTTATGACTAAGTACATGTTTTTCACAGATGAGCCACATGGTATGATAGCACTTCCTTTACTGTCTACTTTGTTACTTCCCCGGAAATTACTAATAACTCTTTTTCACTTGCTTAGTTTTCTGTTTTTGTTCTCGTTTAGCCCCAAATCCTGGACAAAGGGGTAAGTTTTCTCTAATGATAATTAAACAAATAGCTTTTTTTCCCCAATACACGTCTCCAGAACCCCCTTTCCACCTGCTCTAGTCCAGGCTGCCTGCTGCCCTCGCAGCTCCCTCTGCCAGCGTCTTGTAGATTCCCTTTGCCTTTCTCTGTGCCGGATTCCTTGCTTCCTGGACCCCAAATGTTCCTCTTCCTTGTTTCATCACCCCTTAGTGAAGTGTCTAGTATATTAGCTTCCTGGTTAGAAAATGCGGAGGAGATCATTTTTCATCTTTGCATTTCCAGAAATGCTTTTATTCTATCCTTACATTCGATCAATAGTTTGGCTGAGAATAGAATTCTAGTATGCAAATCATTTTCCCTCAGTATTTTGAAAGCATTGATCCATTGTCTTCTAGCTTCCAATTTCGCTGTTAACATTTTCTATGCCATCCTTCACATGTTCTCTTACATCAGATTTCCAGGATTTCCTCGTTGTTTCCAGAATTCTGAAATTTTATGATTACGAGCTTTGAAATCAGCCTTTTTTCATTTACCATGTTGGGTACTTGAGCCCCTTTAATACGCAGACTCACATCTTTCTCTTCTCTGTGTTCTTTTCCAGTGTTATTTCTTCAGTGGTTTCCTCTGCATCTCCTTCCCTGGATTTTCTTTCTTAAGCTGCTATAAGCACAGTTTGGACTTCATGAACAAATTTTCTAAATTTTCGTCTTATTTCTTCCATGGTCATATATTTATCTTTTTAGAATTTTCCTCAACTTTATCTTCCAAACATTCCATTGCTCCCTACCCCTCATTTTAGTGGTCATCATTTCTAAGAACTTTTTTACTGTTCTTTGAATATAACTTATATTTTTGAGGAGCTTACTGATTTTTTAATGTTTACTTCTGTCTCTACTTTGTATCTGTTTTCTTTTTATTTAGGTATTTAAATTATTTTTATTGTTCAGTTACAGTTGTCCCCATATTTCCCCCATTACTCTCCCCTGCCCTGACCACACTCCACCTCCTACATTCAATCCTCCCCCTGTCCCGCTATTGTCTTTGTCCATGGGTCCCCTTCTTTCCTTTTTTATCCCCTCCTCCTCCCCTCTGGTCACTGTCAGTTTTGTTCTTTATTTCCATGTTTCTGGTTCTATTTTGCTCACTTGTTTGTGTTGTTGATTAGGTAGGTTCCACTTATGGGTGAGATCATATGGTATTTGTCTTTCACCACCTGGATTATTTCACTTAGCACAATACTCTTCAGTTCCATCCACATTGTTGCGAAGGGTAGTGGTTCCTTCTTTCTGCTGCATAGTATTCCACTGTGTAAATGTACCACAGTTTTTTGATCCATTCATTTACTGAGGGGCACTTAGGCTGTTTCCCACACTCAACTATTGTAAATAACGCTGCCATGAACATTGGGGTGTGTGGGTTCTTTTGACTTGGTGTTTCAGGATTCTTAGGGTATAATCCCAGCAGTGGAATTGCCAAGTCAAAAGGCAGTTCCATTTTTAGCTTTTTGAGGAAATTCCATACTGTTTTCAACAGTGGCTGCACCAGTCTGTATTCCCACCAACAGTGTGCCAGGGTTCCCTTTTTCCCACATCCTCGCCGGCACTTGTTTGTTGATTTGTTTATGATGGCCATTCTGACTGGTGTGAAGTGGTATCTCATTGTGGTTTTAATTTGCATCTCTCTGATGGCTAGTGATGCTGAGCATCTTCATATGACTCAGGGCCCTCTGTATGTCCTCCTTGGAGAAGTGTCTGTTCAGGTCCTTTGCCCATTTTTTAATTGGGTTGTTTGTCTTCCTGGGGTGGGGTCATGTGAGTTCCTTATATATTTTGGAGATACAACCCTTGTCCGAGGTATCGTTGGCAAATATATTTTCCCATATGGCTGGTTCCCTTTTCACTTTGCTGATGTTTTCTTTAGCTGTGTAGAAACTTTTTATTTTGATGAGGTCCCATTTGTTTATTCTTTCCTTTATGTCTGTTGCTCTAGAGGACATATTGATGAAAATATTGCTGCATGGAATATCTGAGATTTTCCTGCCTATGTTCTCCTCTAGGACTTTTATGGTATCATGACTTATATTTAAGTCTTTATCCATCTTGAGTTTATTTTTGTGTATAGTTGTATCTGTTTTCCTTCCTTCCTTCCTTCCTCTTCCTCCCTCCCTCCTACTCTCCTTCCCTTCTTCTCTGTCTCCCTTCCTACCCACTTTTGTCTTTCATGGTGGAAGTGTTTTTTAAATTTCTAATGATCCTTGACTGCTTATCTGTAAGAGTGAGTATCTACTGTGTGATCTGGAAGCTGTGTGTCTGTGCCTGAGTCAGTGCTAGATGAGCACTAGGCTTCACTATCAGAACTGACTGCACTCTTCCATGAGGGGAGTGCCTTACTGGTCTTTTTTTCCAGCTTGGTCAGTTTTGTTCAGAGAAGAATCCTGCCTGGGGGCTGTAAGCCTGGCTCCCAATCTTCTAGGAATTCAGTTGGGAAAGGCCACTGTTCCGAATGTAGATTTTCACTTAGTCCTCCTCTTTTTAGTAAGGAAATCCTATGTTCAGCTGTGATTTGTATTCCTGTGTCCAAAGTCTCTGTAATTCAACCTTTCTGGAGAATAGATCTTTAGAATTCTGCCAGGTTACCAGTAGGGTATTGTCTAACCATGCTTGGGTGAGAAACGGATCTGTTGTATATAACTACTATAGAATATGTAATATTTTAACTCATCCTTTTGTCTTTAGTTCACCCCACACCCACCTCTAGAGGTATCAAGAGCATCTAATTACCAAGCCTTTCAGCGTTCTGTGCTGCAAATATACCTGCTGCCAGCTTTCCCTCACTGCTGGCTCAGTTTCTGTTTCCTGAGTCTGCCTAGACAGTTATGGCTTCTCCTGCTCTCCAAGCTCCCACGTTTTGATTACTGTCATCTCCCTACCTCTTCTATTAATCCTTGTGAGTGAATGCTTTTTCAAAAATCATTTGACTATCATTTCAGGGGTGATTTGGAAGGAACTAACAGTAAGTCAACCTGTGAAATCTACCATGTTTAAGTAGAAATGTCCATTCTCCTAACTTGTTGATTGTTCTTCCTAATTAGGCTTGCTTGATCTTCCTTCTTCTCTGGTTTCCAAAGCAGAGTTCTTTGAGGCTCAGCCCTATGTCCTTCTCTTTGATGTCTATTTTGAAGACCTCATCGATACAATTGCACTTATGCTGCTTACTTCCAAGCCTGTATCACCAATCTTCTTTTTTATTTAAACTCAAGTTCCATATTTCCATCAGCCTAGCAGGGCAGGAACTAGGCCGAAGCAATTGAGATCTCAGGTGCAAAAGTTAAGGAGGCACTCCCTCTCATGGTTGAGTGACCCAAGAGTGATACCTTCTGAATATTTATTTATCCAATTTATCGGTGTTCAAAGCCAAGTTCATCATCTTTCCATTCACAATCCTCTCTCCCCCCATTTATCTTTCTAGTCTTTGTTACCTACACTACCACTGTCCCTGTCAGATTCAGTTCTCTCTTTACCGACTCCCCAGTAGTCCGATTCAAAGTTTTATCTATCTTTTCCTTTAAAATACATCCTTTATCTATCCCTCCCAATAGGGATTTTAACTCTGGAAGCCTTGAACAAAAACTTCCCCTGCTTAAAAATGTCTTAAACACCGTTTTCATCACTTTTCACCTAAAAAACTGTAGTGTCTATTTCCTACCCATTCAAATCTAAAATGCCTGCTGTACTTTCAAAAACCCTCCATCATCTGACTCTGCTTCACCTTGAATGAAGCCATCTGTCTTTTAAGGTTTAATACAAGTCATAACTCCTTCATGAAGTTTGAGTCACTACTCATTACTGACTAGTGTGTTTACTTTTCTCCTTTCACTTCCTCTCACACAACTATCCATTTTATACTTAATTTTACACTGACCTGTAGCAATCCATGCTTCAGGGCCATCTCCTACTCTTTGGTCTACAGCCAAGTCCGTCATCTTCCTGTTCGGAACCCACCTCTCTTTTCCTTACCTTTCCTTCTGGCTCTGTCAGTAGTACCTCTCATCTTTCAGCAATTTCTTTATCTTCCTTCTAACATTTTTATTTAAAGTACTATCAATTTTCCCCATTATGTACTTTATATTTTTATGTCTGCCTCCTCATCTAAGTAGTAAGCTCCTGAAAGGCAAGGTGCACATGTGAACACGGCTTCTTGCAAAATCCTAAGCAATTAGAGGCCTTTGAATTCACCTTGGTAGGTAAGGAAACCTCCTCCAGTACTTTATGCAGTAGTTATTCATGAGAAAGAAGGACTAACTGACTTCTTAGCAAAAAAATACTATTTCAAAAGAAAAGGATATTTTAGGGTTACCTTAATCGTATGTTGGAATTATCATTTAGTATATCCTTTTAAAATAGTTGTGCAATTAGAGAAAATGTTTTAAACAAGGTGCTGAGACTGTAAAACCTAAACAATAATTATTTAAGATATATTTATGGTGACTATGATTATCACAAAACTGCAGTTTTGCATAAAGGTTTATATGATGAAAAATAGCAAGAAAGCTTCTAAACACCACCAAACTGCCTTCTAAAATGCGCCAATTCTTGGTCAATGCCAGTGATTTCATCAATAATAACAAGAGGTTTGAAAGCAAAGAAAGAACAAACAATAATTGTAATAACTCTTGGATGAATTTTACCACATTTCCAGAACACATCACCTGGTATTTCATTCAGTTATTTCAAAATTTCCCCAATAATAAACCTCTGCAAACTATCAAATTCCCAGCTATTTGGGAAATAAGCAATTCAATTAGGAAATGCTAAATGGGGTTGAAATAGTGCTTTAGTGGTGGTATATGAGGTTTGAATTGAAGACTTGAGTCTCAGAGTTTTCTAGCCTTCTTGGGCATTTTATGAGGACAGAGCATTGCAGATGACAGCAATGTTCCTGATTGTTTAGACTTGGCTCAACGCTGCCTAATTCTCCAGTGTGGCCTTGCAGTGTTTGTGGAGGTTGACCCAATCACTCAGGAGATCCCTGCCTCCATAACTCCGTCCCCTTTCGCATCCGCTTCCCCACTGTAATTAACAGGAGTGTGTTTGGCCCTAGAGCAGCTCAAACTTCAATATGCCCACGAATCAGCAGGGATCTTGTTATCATGCAGCTTCTGATTGGATGGGTCTGGTTGGGCCTCAACAGTCTCAGTTTGCAGAAGCTCCCAGGTGATGCCAATGCTGCTCCTCTGGGGAGCATATTTTTGAGTGGTAAGAAGGTAGGAATATTCAGAAGAATTTGTTCATGCTCCAAATTGTGTTATTTTTAAGAGTAAGAGTGCTACAGACATGCCGAACTTTCTTAAGTTGAATTGTCATGATGTCTCACTGATAATTACAGACCCACAATCTTGTACTTCATTTGCATCTCCTGGTGTCCCAGTGGGTACCTGTTCTTACATCCGGGAAGGCCAGCATCGCAGACAGGTATGTTTTCCTTAAACTCACTGGCTCAGCACTGATGAGGGCTCTTGGAAGCCAAGGAAACTATTCACAGCCTCTCAGGTTCCTCTAAGTTAGGGACTGGAGGTATTTCCAGCACCATCCAGCTCTGAGTAATTGGATCTTTATTTTCAAGAGTGCTGCTCTGAAGTACTTAGCTTTGAAGAACATTCGAGGGCCCACCACTGGCTGGGAAGGCAGCTTGTGGGCTGCAGGCCTCTGATTTATGGGGCCTCTCACCTGGCAGTTCAGCAGGGAGTCACTTGCCAGATACTGAAACAGAAATATGGCTCTTGGTGGTGATAAGCATTCTGAGAAGAGGGCATGAAATGTGGCTGGGAAAGGAACTGAAGAAGAAAGTAACATTTTATTCACTGAGCTACACTCGGCTTCCATCTCTGTGAGATGGCTGGTGGGTGTCCTTCCTTTGGGTACTAGATGTACAAATGTAAGGCTCTGTGTTTCCAAGCTCAAGGCCAGCAGAAGATTTTCCCAAAGGCTGGTTTTGTGTAGAGTTTCAGAGGATTGATTCGTTTAATGATACAGATTAGATGGGGGATATCTTCCTTTATAAACTGATTGTATTTAATTTTAATTTAAACTAACTTTTTTATTTTCTAGGACCAGGTTGACTAGTCATTTGTTTGAGTTGAAAGACATTTTGTATGAACTGTTTGTCTATATTTGCATATTTGAGAGAAATGGCCTCTGTGAAATTGGAAATGATAGTTTAAATTAGTTTTTGCAATTATCTAACCACGAGATTAAGGAGTCCTTTTAGATCAAGCAAGGACTGAGTTGATTTATGGTTTCCTTTAATCTGTAGTTCTCAAAGGGTGGGTTCCAGACCAGCAGCACCAACTCACCTTGGAACTGATTAGAAATGCAAACTCCTAAGCTCTGCCAGAGCTACTCAGCCCCAACCCCCACTAAGATCTACATCTTTTTTATATATGCAGTGCAACCAATTATAGAAGCGTATAAAGTAAGAAGCAAATGAAAGAACCCACCCACCTGCTCCCTCCACCCACCACAGCTTAACTCTCCTGAATGCCTGCCTCACCTTTTATGAAAATAGTTGGGTTTATTTTCTTTAATTTTTATTTTGAAATAATTTTAGATCCACAGGAAGTTGTATAAAGCAAGTATTCAGGGTGGTCCTATGTACCCTTCACCTGGTTTCTCCAAATGCTAACCTCTTGTAAAACTAGAGTAGAGTGTCAAAACCAGGGGACTGACACTGGTACAGTCCACAAAGCTTATTCAGGTTTCACCTGAGAGTTTTACTCACATTCAAGTATGTGTGTGTGTGTGTGTGTAGTTCTGTGTAATGTCATTACATGCATAGATTTGGGTACCCGCTGTCACAATGAAGACACAGAACGGCCCCACAAAGCTCCCGTGTTCATCTCTTCAGCTGCACCCACCCTTCTCTCCTCCACCCCCATCTTTAACCCTAGCAACCGCTGATCTGTTTTCATCCCTATAACTTTACTTCAGTTTTATTCTTATTAATAAGTTTATGTTTGTTATAAAAATAAAACCATACAGTGTGTGACCTTTTGGGATTGACTTTAAAAAAACTTGATATAATTCTCTGAGATTCATCCAGGTTGTTGCAAGAATCAATAGTTTTTCCTTCTTAATGGCCAAGTAGCAGTCCACGGTAAGGATGTCCCACTGTTGGCTTAACCATTCACTCACAGAAGGACCTCTGGTAGCTCCCAATTTTTGATGATTATGAATAATGTTGTTATAAACATTCTTGTACAGGTTTCTATGTG
Organism: Tonatia bakeri; assembly: GCA_004024845.1. Taxonomy (NCBI): domain Eukaryota; kingdom Metazoa; phylum Chordata; class Mammalia; order Chiroptera; family Phyllostomidae; genus Tonatia; species Tonatia bakeri. The sequence continues at coordinate 36,381 of PVIA01003394.1, forward strand.
AACACAAGTTTGTATTTCTCTAGGAAAAATGCCCAAGAATACAATTACTGAGTTATTATAGTTGCATATTTATTTTTTTAATCTGCAGACTGTTTTTCAGAGTGGTTGTATCATTTTGTATTCATACCAACAACTCACGAGTGGTCCAGTTTTTGGCCTCTGTTTTTATTTAGCCATATATTCTGATAGGTGTGTAGTGATATTTTACTGTAGTTTTATTTTGAATCTTCCTAATAGCGAATGGTTTTGGACATCTTTTTATGTACCTATATACCATCTGTATGTTCTCCTTGGTGAAATGTTGGCTCATGCCTTCTGCTTATTTTCTATCGGATTGCTGGATTTTTACAGTTGAGTTTTTAGAGTCCTTCAGATATATGATTTGTAAATATTTTCACCCAGTCTGTAGCTCTTCTTTTTATCCTTTTTAACAGGGTCTTTTGCATAGCAAAAATTTAAAATTATAAAATTGTGGTGAAGCGCAACTTACCATATTTTCCTTTTATAAATTGTGTTTTTGGTACCCAGTTTGGGGACTCTTCTCCTAGCTCTAGGTCCCCAAAATTTCCTCTTCATTTTTTTTCTAAAAGTTTTATGATTTTCCTATCTAAAACTATGGTCCTTTGGAGTTAACAATGTTGAATAAAAGCAGTAACATCACACATCTTTACCTTTTTCCCAGTCTTGGGGGAAAAGACATTCAATTTTTCACCATTAAGAATAACATTAGCTGTAGAGTTTTCTGTAGTTGTTCTTATCAAGTTGAGAAAGTTCTTTTGTATTTTTAGTTTGCTGAGGTGTTTGTTTGTTTGTTTATTTGTTTTTACCATAAATGAGAGTTGAATTTTGTCAAATGCTTTTCCTTCATCAGTTGATATGATCATATGATCTTTCTTCTTTAACCTGTTGATTTGTTGGATTACACAGTTTGCTTTTTGAATAATGAATCAGCTTTGAATACCTGGAATCAATCACTCTTGGTTGTGGAATATAATTCTTTATATATTTACTGGATTCAATTTGCTAACAACTTGTTGGGGGATTTTTGTGTCTAAGTTCACTAGAGAGATTTTTTTTTCTAAGTCCTTTTTTTGGTACTGTTTTCTGATTTTGGTATTTGGGTAATAAAGGCCTCATAAAAAGAATTGTTTCCTCCTACTCTTTTCTCTGAAAGAGTGAGCAAAATTAGTGTTAATTCTTCTTCAACTGTCTGGTTGAATTCTCCAGTGAAACTGTATAGGCCCAGAAAGTTTTGGGGTGGGGGAAAATTTCTGAATTATGCTGTTAATTTATCAATTATAGGACTATTTAGATTATCTATTTTATCTTAGTTAAGATTTAGTAACTTGTGATTTCCTAATGTGATTGGTTCACTGCTTCTACATGATCAAATTTGTGAGTATAAAATTATTTGTAGTACCACCTATTATCATTTCATGGCTGTAGCCTCTACGATGAGATCTGTTTCATTCCTGATATTACTAATTTGTGTCTTCTCTCTAGTCTTATCAGTCTTGTTAGTTTATTTACTTTATTGCTTTGATTTAAAAAATAACTTTGTCTTTACTGACTTTATTTTTTTCATGATTTTAATTTCACTGTTTTTCCCTTTTATTTATTACTTCCTTTCTTCTTTTTGCTTTGGGTTTATTTTTATCTTGTTTTTCTAGTTTCTTGGGGCAGTACTGAGAGGAAAACTTGTTTATGTTAGAAAAACGAAAGGTCTCAAACCAATAACTGAAGTTACCAGCCATGTGACGTGGGGATTGGAAGTTTCAGTCCTATCAGCTTGATCTTCAGGAAGGGAAGAGGGGCTGGAGTTGAACAGATTACTAATGGCCAATGACATAATCAATTATGTATAAATACTGAAGCCTGTATGGAGAAAGGAAAAGGAGAGAGCCCAGAGAGCTTCCTGTGGAGATGTGGGGAGAGTGGAGCTCCAAGCCCTTTCTCATACCTTGCCCTATGCACGTCTTCCACTTGGCTGTCCCTGCCTTATATTTTATTATAATAAACCTGTGGTCTAGTAAGCAATGTATGTCTCTGAGTTCTGTGAAATGCTCTAGCAAATTAACGGAACCCAAGGACGGGGTAGTTGAAATGTCTGATCTACAGCTGTTGGGTCAGAAGCACAGCTGTGGCATCTGAAGCGGGGAGAGTGCAGTCTTGTGGGACTGAGCCCTTAACTGGGGGCGGGGGGCGGGAGGGCTAGCACTGTCCCCAGGTAAAGAGTATCAGAAGTGAGCTGAATTGCAGGCACCCACCTGGTGTTCAAGAATTGTTTGGTGATATGTTGGAACCCCTTCACCATGTTGGAATCGGGTCCCAGAACCCTTTAACCCTCCACCCACACTCTGCCTTCCTTCCTCTGGGTTTTCTTCATGTAGCTTGTCTCTACCTGAGATGTCCTCCATCTGTACTTGTATCTACTGAAGTCTTCCCTTCCTGCTCATCCCAAATAACACCGTAAGGATGTCCTGGATCGCTCATTAAAATACAGAGTCCCTGGCCCCACCCAAGATCTCCAGAGAAAGACTTGGGGATCTATATTTTTAACAAGCGTCCCATATGATTTCAGTGGTCAGGCCATTGCCTTCTAATAGTTACAATTTCTCATCTCCCCCATCCATGGTTCATTTGTCATGTTACTTAATTATCAATTAAATTGCCAACTACTTTCATAAAAGATTTGTAGCTGAGGGTAAAATGTCTCTGAATGCTTGATTTTCTAAATGAAAGAGACCTTCATAGTGGTCTGGTATACTTATTAATCATAGAATGCTTTAGTATCCTCAATAGGAGCATGAAAAAATGCTATTCCTTTCCCCTACCCAGAATAAAATATTGAATATTATTAGAGAGCAAAAGAAAAAAAAATACAGTATAAGAGAGAAATACAGCAGAAAGCAATATGATACCAGCTTGTTTGTGTTTTGGGGCAAATTGTGCTATGCTGAAGAATTTATGCAAAATAATTTCAGGAGCTTTTGGTAATGTGATGGACAGAGCACCTGATTCTCTCTAGTGCATAACTCATTCAAGGAATATGAAGGAAATTGACTCCTTAGGTGCTATAATGTCTATAAATGTTGAAATGCAAGTGCCAAACAGCAATTTTGAGAATCATAAAACATAATAATGACATTACTAACTTAGTTGTAGAGTCTAAAAAGGCTTTAGAAAGTATCTCATTTAATCCTTGCACTTTATAGACAATAAAAATGGAAACCTAAGCTATTATGTCACAACGGACACTCTTATATTGCTTTGAAGATACAGCATCATTTAATCTCACTGCCTTTTAGATAGGTTGTTATTATTATTAATAAGGAACCAGAATGACAGAGAGGTTACATAGATCACACAGATAATAGGTGGTAGATTTTAGCCTCGGCAGTCTGATGCCCCAGAAGTCTGCTCTTAACTGCTACCCTTCACTGGGGAAATAAACCACAAGTGTCCCGAGGTGAGTCACTTCTCTTCCGCAAGGGTAAAACTCAGCTCTCTTGATTTCTACCACAGTATTCTTTCTACCTCACCAGGCTATATATAAACATGTCAGATAAATTGCAATTTCTTTTGGACCTCTTACTGTTATCAGTAAGAGTATGTTGCATCTCATAGCTACAGGAAAGTGTGTACTTCTAATAGTCTCAGGAAAATCTTCTAAGGTTGGCCAGAATTTCAAGTCTCCGTCATGCAGCACCATGCAGGCAGATAAATGACTTAGTGTCACCATTACCTTAATGAAAATGTAAGAACATTATGAATAACCCAAACAAACATTACCACTTAAGAGTTACCTTATGCCCTGGCCAGGTATCTCAGTTGGTTAGAGGGTCATTCAGACACGCCCAAGTTCGCAGGTTTGATCCTTGGTCGAGGCACAGACAAGAAGCAACCAATGAATGCATAAATCAATGGAACAACGAATCTCAATCTCTCCCTCTCCTTTTCTCCCTCTTCCCCCTCTGTCTTCCCCTTCTTCTCTCTCTAAAGTCAATAAATAAATTTTTTTTTTTTAAAAAAGAGTTACCTTATATTTCACGTAAGCATATGTTATGGGATGAATTGTGAAACTTCCCCAAATTCATGGGTTGAAGTCCTAACCCCCAGTAGTACATCAGAATGTGACTATATTGGAGAGAGGGCCTTTATGGAAGTAATTAAGGTAAGACAAGGTCATATTGACAGACTGTAACTCAATATGACTGTGTCCTAATAAGAAGAGATTTGGACACAAACTGTGTGAGGGCACAGGAGAGGGTAGTCATCGGCAAGTCACACAAAAAGGACTCAGAAGACACCAAGCCTGTAGAGACCTTGATCTTGGACTTCCAGCCTGTAGAACTGTGCAAATATAAATATCTGTTATTTAAGGCACCCAGTCTGTGATATTTTGTTATGGCAGCCCGAGCTGGTTAATTTAGCATAATTGGTGGAGCCTGGGAGTTCTGAGAATACTGATACTTGAGAACACCCTCTGGTCATTAAGGGGTTCTTTACTAAATATTCACTTTGCATAAAGCCATTAGCAAAAAGAGTTGTGTAGATTGGGGTATAGTGCCCCTCTCTGTGTACATGTTTCCTTCCATGGTAAGTTCACTCTGAACAGCTCTGTTAAGGGCTCTAGAAATCTCTCCTTATTTTTGCTTATGCCTCCAATCACTAGGACAAATACAGTAATCAAAGTGACACTGACCACCCTCTGGACTGCCCATGTCTTTGGACAAAGTTCTGGATTGCATCCTAACAGCATGGTAGAAAGAGCAGGGAGTTCTGGCTGTTACCAATTGACTGTGGCATGGACGGTAGTTAAGCCATTTTAGTTTAATGTTGTCTGCTTTGAGGACGATTTCTGTTTTTCATTTCCTGGTAGGGATAACTTAAAAAAGGAAAAGATAAATATGCTTTTTAGAACATGAACTTTGGAAAGCAAGCTCTAGAAATTATAAGGGGATCAGGGAAACTGTACTCATTGCTCCCAGGACCCACAGTGAGGGACCACAACAATTGGCGAAAAGATGCTTTGGAAGGTTATCTTTCAATTGGGAACTTTCAAAATTAATATGCTGCTAGAAAGCACCTATTTTGTGATAGTTTATTGTAAAACTATTCATTACAGCCCTTATGCCTCTTCCCCAAAACTCAAAGGAATATAAAGACATTTTGCATAATGCTTTCTTTTTTAGGTCTTTTGCGGACAGCATAAGCAATAACACCACTTTTCTTTCAGAATAAAATGTGTGTATGGGCAAAGGAAGGAGATTGGAGACCCTACACATTTCTCAGTCTTGTCATAAATATCAGCACATAAGGTAAAAAACAATGCTGCCAGACACTCACCACCAGAGAATTCCTCAAGCAGAGTTATATCAAGGCACAAAGTGAGTTGTCAGTTTTGATAGAATATAAAAGATTTTAATGTTTTAGACCCATAAAGCCCGGGAAGTGGCAAAAATGATAACCATTAAAAAAAAGAAAACCACAATTCTGACATATTCCACATATTTTCAAAAAAATTATTTATTGATGAGAGAGAGAGAAAGAGAGAGAACACTTTGATTTGTTGTTCTACTTACTGAGACATTCATTGTTTGGTTCTTGTATGTGTCCTGACCAAGGATCGAACCCACAACCTTGGTGCATTGGAACGATGCTCTAAACAACTGAGCTACCTGGCCAGGGCCACATATTTTTAACTGCATTAGATTTTTGATAAGTTTTGTTGTCTTTAAATCCACAAAGTAATAGAAAATGGTAGAAAACAATAAGAATAGTTGAAAAAGTTCTGAAGTGATTCAGTTCTAATTGCTTCAGATTTTATACAATTTTTGGTTTTCTTTAATAGATAATAGATACTTAATGAACATACACACAGTTCATGAGGTGTTTATGATCGTATATTGGTTGGAGGAAGGACTAAGAGGAAGTGCATATTTTTATGCATATTACCATATGAAGGGACCCCCCAAAACTGGAATGTACTTATAAACAATTGTGTTTTATTCTTACATGTTTAAACTTCAGTCACCTTCAAAGTACTGTTCATTTGGTGCAATGCATCTATCGAGTCTTTTCCCACTTCTCAAAACAGTTTTTGAACTCATTGATGTTGATGCCTTTTAGTACTTTTGTTGTTTTTTTGTTTCACCTCTTCCGCATCAGCAAATGTTTTCCTTTGAGGGCTTTTTTCATCCAGGGAAACAAAAAATAAAGTCATTGGTGGTGAGATCAGGTGAATGGTGGGGGGTGGGAATGGGGTGATACTGCTTTTGGTCAAAAACTGCTGAACACCCAACACAGTGTGAGCAGGTAAGCTTGTAAATCACCCATCATTGAAATGGGCAAATGCATTGAAAGAATTAAAAAAAAAATTCACTGAAGCTGAATGCATCCTCTCACAACACCATCTGGTACACTGATAACAGATGGGTTTCTAGAACACTCACCTAGCAGAGGAAGCCTGTGCTATAAGGGTCCTGACCTCTAGAAGATAACTCTGGGTTTTTTGGGGGGTTCCCCTCTTATCAATTTCTAGGAACTTGCACTGAGTGCAATATTACTCATGAAGCAAAAGTAAGATGATTTTTTTTGGTCTGCAAGTTCTGTATTGAATTGATGTTGCTGGCAGCAGTGATAGATAGTGTTGGGGACATAAAACTTTCTTTGTCTAACATTCCTGACAAATGCTCAACAGTCCTGGAGCAGCCATCTGTATGTTTGTGAAATCTTGTCAGATGCTGTATTGCTATTTGCATGAAGACTTTGTTTGCATTGATGTGCAGGTGTTCTCTAAAGCATTTCTTCAAGGGCTGATTTCTCTGCACACACTCAGCAGATGGATCCTGCGCATGAGCAAAGCAGCACTGAATCCTGAAACCAGTGGTCGGCTGGCTTGCTCTGGTGGGTAAGCTGTGAAAGAGAAGGAAGAAAGTAAAGTGGCGAAGAAAATATGCTCAGGGGCTGCCTTCTCCCTCAGACTCAGTAATGCACTTGAAGTGGTGGCTTAACATGTTGAAAACGATGTGAAACTTTAAGAGCAACAAGTCAAACAAATGGCAAGGCTTGGGGGATTTGTAAAGTGATCCAGACCTTTCTAGTGCAGATTACCAGGCCATTAGTTCAAAGGCAGCTGTGCTCAGCCATTACTAAAAGTTATTGCACATGATGGCTTCCTGGGCCAGCTGGGAAGTGGGGAGGGTGCTCCTGGTTCCCTTGTAGACAGCTGGGCAGCTGAAACCCCAGCAAGGAGGACCACTATTTCAGCTGGCACTCAGGCTAACCGGAACTCACCAGAGCTCCCACGATCTGCTGAGCCCCACTGCCACCTGCCTTCTTAACGCCCCCCGGGGCTCTGTAGGCTCCTGGCGTGTGCCGACAGAAAATGTGCCCTGTGACTGTGTGAACCACACAAATTCTGTCAGCCCAGAGAAAAACCTTTCATGCATGGATTCAGCTGCCGAGAATCATGCTGGTAAAAAGAGGACTTGGCTTCTGGGTTTGATTTGACTCCATGTCTCTGAAAACGTCATGTAACTCTGAGCTTCCTTCAGGCTCCTGTGCCACCGCAAAGCACCAAGAGGTACCCCAGGGGGTTACCTCCAGAAGAGTCATGGTGCAGGCCTTGGACTGGACTGGGATGCAGTGAAATTTATACAAAGGTACATACACTCTTCACAGAGCTTCCAGTTCTACAATACGATATTAGGATTGTGACTGTGTGGAACCTAGTACACGGGGCTAAGCTTCCTAGGAAATATGGAACAGTTTTGCAAAATCAGAAAAGTAACCCTAACCCTAACTCCTAACCTGAGTAGGCAGGTTAGGATACTATTCAAACCAGCCTTGTGCAGAGGCAGGTAGCTACCACCTGGTCCACTTGAGTTGGGAAAACTGGTAAGTAGGATGTTATCTTCCTGTGACCTCTACCCACTGCAACATCCATTCAGAACGGAGCAGAGAGGCTAGGGCCTGACAGGAGGCAGCTGAGGCTGGGCAGAAAGCCATGGTTAGGTCTGGAGTACTGGGGGTGTGAGTTGCAGGCCTGGATCTGCCAAGAATAATCCTGGCTAGTTCCATAACCTCTTTAGAACCTCAGTGTCCCCATCTGTAAAATGGAGCACTGTATAGGAAGGGCTTACGAGCTATCCAAGGTGCTATTTTTAAAATAGTGAATTCTTCAGAAGGCAGTGATTATCAAGATATAAATCATCGTGACTGAAGCCATTAATTAAATTATATAGACCCACAGTGAATGAACAAAACCTGTTTATTCTCTAGACAACTGGGGATATGAGTTTAGAAAGCAAAATCCACGATGGCATTCAGGTTAAGGTTGCTTTGTAAGATGCATGCATGTGATGAAGACCGCACAGAAGAGAGTAGAAATAGCTGTGTCTGAATGTGTATCTGGGTTTTTTAAATATAAACTTTCTATATAAATACAGGTGTAGTTTTTAATATAATTTGTTCTAATATTTTATTTATTGTATCCATTATTTTTTCAACAACTCAAAACAGACTTCCAAACAGCTTCTATCTTTAAATTTGCTTTATGGGGCTAGTCACACTGCCTTGAGAAAAAAAAACGCAACCTTTATTAGGGCTGCACTTACTACATTACCTTGAAAATAGTGCGTTTATAGATCCACCTTCCGCCCCAAACCACACAAAACAAAAAATATAGATGTCTGGCTTTGTCAGTCCCTATAAATAAGAGGAGGCAGAGACAGTAAATACGGAGAGATGGCACGTTACATTACCATAGCATGCCAGGAACCCAAGGTGAGGATAAAAGTGCTATTTATCAACCCCCTGAAGGCTGTGATTCTGTGGATTTTTATGTCTTCCGTGTTACGGGAGTTTAGATAGTTCCAGGAGTTGATTCTTTATCTCAGGACCGTCATCTTTGGAAAGCTCTTTAGTAAAACTAAGAGGTAGAGCCTGGAAGGGGGAAGGCTGATGGGGAGCGAAGATGAGTGCGAGGCGTGTGGCGTGTGGCGTGTGTGCACTCCGGATGGCAGCAGACGGCGGGGAGCATTCGCAGTCCATGGGAACCTGAAGTGCCGCGATGCTCACCACTCACACATGTGTTTGCTTGTGCGCAGCCCTGAGCCGTGGCAACACCACACCATGTCTGCTTAGTTTCTTTCCAAAAATGCCATTCTGGGTCAGGAATTCATCTCTCTGATTTTTTTTGATCCTCACCTGAGGGTATGTTTATTGATTTAGAGAGAGAGGAAGAGAGAGAGAGGGAAGCATCGATGTGCGGGAGGGACATCTATGGGTTGCCTCCTGTATGTGCCCCGGCTGGGGACTGAACTCCAACCTAAGTATGTGCCCTGACCCAGAATCAAACCCATAACCCTTTGGTGCAGAGAATGATGCTCCAACCAACTGAGCCATCTGGCCAGGGCCATTTCTCTGACTTTAAACTACAAAATTGGTAGCAAATAAAACAGAAGTATGAATGATATTCGCATTAATTATTGTCTTTTCACCTTGAAGGAGGAGTTCTCTTGCTCTCTCTGTTTCTCTCTCTCTAAGTAGGCATGTATTTATTTATTATTTGGTGTTTATCCTTGTGGAAGACATAATCATGGCTTCCTAGCATTAAGGTGAGCCAGAGTATTATTGAGTGCGAAGAATACAGCATTTCTTCCTTCCTTCCTTTCTTTTTCTTTTAATTCAAAGTTTTCAAAACTGGTCTTGGTTGGTAAGGTTAATGGAGAACAGAGAAGGACTAACATCTACGGAAACCATTCGAGGCTCTGCTATGGGCTTTAAGTGTTTCATTCTGTTACCCCAGGCCAGCCTCTGGACAGACATTGTTCTCCCCAGCATGCACAACAAAGAAAGTTACAGAGGTTGCACATTTGAGCCCTAGTGCACAAATTTTGGCTTTGGGTACACGGGAATTGTGGGTGTAAGCTATGAGGAGCAGTTCTTCACAGATGTCCCTACAAGTTGGGGACCCTTGTCTGACTCCCTGCCCCTCAGCAGAAGCTCCCAGAACACCCATGTTTCTCATTTGCAGAACCTGTCACCCTTCCAATTACTTCTTTCCCATCCTTCTTCCCAGTGGGGGCAGAGGCTCCAGGAGTGCAGGGACAGCCCCTCTCTTTCCCCATCCAATCCCTGCATGTGGGGCCTGAGGCAAAGTTGCAAATGGAGACCCTGGGCCTTGGCCTGCCCCCTGCCTTTCTGTTCCAACACTGAAGCTCTATCCTCTTCCACCCCACCATAGCCAGTCCTTTGCTTCCTTCTCAGGTCCATTCAGACAAGGGATTTGGGGCTCTGGGGTACCTGGAGCATGGACTAGAAAATGGTGGATGAGCCAAAGCAAGCTCTATAGACGGTGGGGCCCAGGGCAGGGGTAATGGTTGCTTGGGTTTAAGGGGGCTGTTGCCAATACTCAGGAAACACTGTTGAACGAATGATTGGCAATGAAGCACAGCCACAGACAGATAGTGTTAAGTTAACCTCTCTGGGCCCTGAGCAGCAGGTGGCTGTGCAGTGGGTTTCTCTGGATCTAACACTCACTGTAGCTTATTGTACTCTTCAATTACTTTTCAGTACTTCTCTGTCCCCTTTAAGGGCATTCATCGCAGAGTAAGTTACATCTACTTGAGTGTCTAACAAAGAGATAATCTCAGGTCTTTTTAGAAATGACTCAAACCAATAGAAGTTGGACACCCTGAGAAGTAGCCTGGCCCCTCAGGTTCTTTCCCTGACTATCCCCAGTAATTTCCAGATAGCATTTCAATTCTGACAATGTTTATAACGTTTAGATTATAGGTGCAATTGCCTGCAGGTAGAGGCCAATTAAACTGGACCATCCCAATAAAACAAATGTATGACCCAAACAAATTTTTGCTACTAGATGAAGACAAAAATCATCCCTCTTACAAGTAGACCAATGCTATATGGAGTTTTGAAGTTCAAGTTCAGGAATAGCATGAGCACAGGGGGTGCTGAGAGAATCTTCATGGAGCAGAGGAAGGTCCTATAGCTGGATCAGAACTCCATTTGTTTCCCTCAACTCCTTTATCTTAAGAATACAATAATGATTCTGAGAAATTAAAAATATCCTTCACCTAGAGAAAGGGAAGAACAAAAAAAAAGGTATGTGTATTCAGTAGACAGGAATTCCATTAAAAAATTGACAATTACTTAGAAGTCAGGAAGCCAATTTTAAAATCAATACGCTGCTGGAGAAGAGTAGCATGATGTAGTGTCAAAGCAGGAAGCACTATCGAAGCTGCATTTACTTTGCATCAGGCTTTAAGTCGTCCTGGTCAATGCTGAGACATCTGAGAAAGGGAGGTCTGAAAGCAGAGTTACAATTTCGCCTAAATTTGTACACTCTACTGACCAAGCCATAAGCTGAAAATCAGGTTTGAGTTGCTTTGAGACTCTCATTTGCTTGGTTTTAATTGTAAAAGAACATTTCCATCCATGACACCCTGTCCCCATCCCTAGAATAAACAACACGACTACAAACAGGAAAAACCACAGAACTGGGTATCCTTGTGCCCACTCAGGTTCTTGGTGGCACTGCAAAACAGTCGGAATGGCATTAACAGGAAAGTGCACCACGAAGGGAGACTTAAAGTAAACGACATGAAACAAATTTTCATCACTTCTGCTTTAGCTTGTGAGAGCAAGTCAACGTCATCCGTATATATACATTACTGAAGGGTAATTTCAGCGTGTTCGGCCGAAGGGGCAGAGATACATCTAATTTGTGAAAGATTAAGCGTAATTTGCAGGGTCATTATCGGGCTGAGGAGGTGTTCGGGGAAACGGGCTCCGGGAGGAAGTGAAGACAGACAGCTGGAATGGAACCAGGAAGACAGAACCGAGTTTCTTTTCTCAGTGTTTGGTACCAAGCCTTTTCCCATTCGTTTTAAATTACTAAGAAAAGTAAACATTTTGGCAAATGTTTCAGAGAGATTTATAGGTGACCCTAAATGCAATCTACTTGGTGACTGACTCAATTTTAATTCCTTTGGTTCTTGGTTGCAGAAAGGGCAACATTGTTACCACTTGCCCGGTCAAAGGTTACATTTCCTGCCCTCCATCAACCTGGCTGGGACATCTGAGTGTTTTCAGATACTAGTCAGGTCACCTTCCAAGGGGAATCACTCACGCTAACCGTCTGATTAAGGGGCCTCTGTAATGAATCCTGCTACCAGGTATGCAATTAGCCAGGCTGTAGCTTTCCTGGCTTAATGAAATGCCTGTTAGATGCCCATCCTTGTAAGCTTAGTAATAAACAAAGGCACCTAGAGTAGGATGTTCAATGACCATCCTTTCTTTTTAAAATTTTTATTTGAACTACATTTTAATTACATTTTTTAGTACAATGCAAAAATTTTACGCTCACGTTGCAAGGAATCTGGAAAGTCAGAGCTGCACGTGGGTCATTGGTTCTCCGAAGAGGTTTCCACATGCACAGCTGCAATCATCCGCTTGCAGTTCAACGTTAACGCCCGGGCAGTGCTGCGGGCACCCTTTTCCTAAGGTCTCTACAAATGGAGAAGCCTCACTGAGTGCTTACAAAGCTGAACACTGCCTTAAGCTCTTCACTTGCTGTTATTATTACTCACAATTTTTCATGTACAAGGAAACAGAAGCCTAGAGAAGTACCTTGTCTAAGCTAGGAAGTGGCAGAGCCTGGACTGAGACCTGGGAGTCTTGAACCTGTGTGCTGAACCAATGACCCAGATCAACAAAATTTAGTCAGAGCAAAAGCCCTCAAAACTTGTTTTGGGATCTCCAGAATCCTTTTTTCGCTTCTTTGATCAGAAGTACTCCTGTTCTGGCCATCAGACACTAACAATCTTGACTCTAACCTCCACCCCCACCAACCCCCACCAATTCAAAGTGGAGACCTGCCATCTTAACTGAGGATCTCTTAAATTTGGAATGTGCAGTGATATGGTACCTCTCACAGGTCTTCACGTGTTAGCCTGGCCACTCTACCTTGATCCTCCAACTGCAGTAACTGGCTCAGCAATGGGCCCACGACTAAAGCTATTCCAATCAGAGTTCATTGAATTCTTTTTTTCTTTAAGCCAAGATGAAAGACTGGTGTTTCCTGCGGGTCTTGAACCTGGGAGGCAGGAAGCACCTGTACCATTGTGGACCATGTGGAGCCTGAGAAGGGCAGCAACAATTGAAAGAAAGCAGAGCCCAGCCAAGAGCCAATGACGGCTGTGTCCTGGAGACCTCCTCGAGTCCTAGGCCTGCTGAGTCTGATATGGCCCTCATCCTGGATTTCATAGCCGTGACCCATTTAATTCCCTTTCTGCTGAAGTAGGTTGGATTCGACTTGACAACACTTGGCTCAGAAAGGAGTCCTCCTTTCTGCCACTGAATCACATTTTTATTTTCAGCAGAAGATTTTCACCTGATGAAAGTAAAAGTATTGTCCAGTGCCAGAGAGAAGCCACTGTGACACTTTCGAAGGGGCAGGGACAAGGTGGGTGCTGTGGCAGCACAGGGTGAGAGGGAAGGGAATTAATGTTGAAAAGCTACAACATCGGCATTTATGGTCTCACTTAATCCCCAGTGATCTTGCAGAGCAGGTGGCAGTATCCCTACTTTAGAGATGAAGACGCTGAGACACAGGGCGGGTCAGTGATGTCACCCCTTTTACACTCTTTGTTAGTGGCTGACCTGGCTGTCAAACCTAGGCCCATCTGGCTCCAAGGGCCACAGGTGAGTTTCTGTCACTTAGGGCTGCTCTGGAAAGTGCCATGTAAAGAGGAAGACACGGGGAGTGGGTCGTCCAAGGAGCTCTGCATTTGATGTTCCCGGCCGTCTTCAAAACACTCAACAGGTTGTCTCGTTGGATGAGTCAGGTCCAGAGCTAGACAGGTTTTATCTCTGATTCTTGGCTCCTGACACTGGGGCAGACAGGACCTGGGCTGACTCTTTAGTTGTGATGATTGAGAGGAAGGGGATGACTATGAAAATGTGATGCGTGTGAAGCAGTGGTGCTTGGCTGTGGTCACAGAGGATGCACAAAAGTTCAGTGTGACTTGTGGCCTTTTTTTTTTCCTTTCTGGCCCGTGAGGAATCTGAAATGGCACTGTTGCTATGGTAATGAATAAATAGAGCACTTTGATAAATTAGGGAAGGAAGAAGAAAATTTCTTTCTTTTCCACATTTAATTAATGATGCAGCAAATATTTATTGAACAACATTTTAAATGTTGTATTATGACTATGGCTCTGTATTAGGTGATTTGAGAATATCAGATACAATGGAGACTTTTTGAGGAAGCCAAGCACACAGAACCATGGAACAATAAATAGCAACACATGAACAAGAGAAGATAATAATGCACGTATGCATATGTTCGGAGCCCATCACAGATAATGAGAATGATATTGAGTTACTAGAGCTCGCCAAAGGCAACTTTTTGAATCTCTTAAGATTTGAGATAAGCTCCTAAGAATTAACCTGATCAACAGAAGTGATTGGGAAGGATATTTTTTGATTAGAGCAATATCAAATTGAGGTGTCACTTTATTCCACTAAGCAAGAGAAGGGGAGAGCTGGGTCTCTGAAGTAGGGGTGAAACAAATGGGTTGGAGCCAGACTTACACTGCACTTGTATGAAGAGCAGATCAGGAAAGGAGGCCTAGCACGAGGTTGTTCATACAGCCCTGGATGACTTTTGGAGGGCTTCACCCAGTATAGTAATGGGAGGAAATATGGGAAAAGTGAATCCGAAGAAATGGGGATGATTTTCCTGACTCTGTTGACCACTGAGAGTGTGTTACATCAGGATGTAAATCAGATTCAGTCTTACTTATATCTTCCCTTTGGGCCTGGGACTCTGGGGTATTTATACATATTTATATAAGGAAGGAAGAAGGAAGGAAGGAAGGCAAAGTTGGAAGGTTGCTTCAGAAGCAGGAGCAAGTTAATAGCTATTGATCAATGGTTGGAAGCTATGGAGAGTTGAAGAAGAGTCAGAATGGAGTAGAGACTTTTTTTCTTTTACAAAAGTGAAGAAGTCATTAACTAGATGGGAATTGTGGTTTGTTTTTGTGGTGATGCAGGTGGAAGTTAAGCTGGAGAGAATGGATCATTTTGACTTGATTAGAGGGCCTGGTTATATCAGGTCTTCAACCTCCCCACCAATCAATATTCACATTCTTAATGCTCCCTGGCTTCTCCTCTCACACAAATAAGACACATCAGGAGCCAAATTCCAGGTGTCTTGTTTCCCATGACATACTTGTTTTGGTATAAAAGCTATTTTGCATGGAATACCCATGTATTCTTTTAAGTCTGCTTTGCAGCCTCAGCAGTGTGTTCCCTAACCTGCTTAAAGTCTTCTACAGACTTGCCTCCTCTCTTCAAAGGATATTTTGCATTTCTCCAAACATTCTCTAATATACCTGAACAAATCAATTAAAAGAAAAAGTCATCTTGTGGTATCCAACAGATTTTGTAACTTTATAGGAAGTTGAATCTCTTCCTATATACATCCTCAACTAACTGACTCACCCTGCATCTTTCCTCGTTCCAGACGATGCAGGAAATTGTTCTGGTAAATGGAGGCACTCCCCGTAGATGCCCAGACTGGCCAGAGCAGCAGGGCCCTCTGATCCTCCCCCAGGCTAATGGCTCTGTGTACAGGGCTTTCACTGCTCCAGTGATCCCAGGAAATGGAATTTCTTTCCCAAGCAGGAGCCCCTGAATTTACCTCTTTCTTCTTGCATTACTTCATAGATAGATAATCTCAGTTAATTCCTTCAGGGTTCTTATGCATTTAGCCCTTGCCTCTTAAATCAGCTCCTGTTCTCCACTGAAATACCCAAGGCAAATTCCCTTAAGCTCATTCCGGTGCTGATCCCTATTTTCTTGCATAAAGATCAAGTTGCAGTAAAGAGAGTTCCTTTAAGTGAGGTTTTTATGTGCGCGCACACACACACACACACACACACACACACACACACACACACATTGAGCAGTTGACTGTCATTCTTTTATAATGCCACATCTTTTCTAACTGAACTTTTCAAGATGAACCTTTGCATTCTGTTTCTTTTAGCTCATCTTGGGGAAAGAACTTTCACAGCATTTAGGGCAAGAATGCTTAGAGCAGGGAGTGAGAATACTTGCTTTCCATTTCCCTTGTCTTTTGGGGAATAAAACAATTTGTCATAGGAACATTGTAAGGGCTGCCAAGGAACAGATCCTTCTATAAATCAGTTCATTAGGCCCTTCATTTCTGTGACATTTGTCTTTCTGACTTAACTGTAAACTTTTGAAAGTGGCTCTTTCCCTCCTTTCCTTCTCCTGCACACTCGGAGCTCACTTCAGGATTGGGTTCTCCGTGTTGTGAGGGAACCCTTCATGTGTAGAGCTGGCGTCTGGGTTGAGGTAGCTACTGATTCCTGTGGTGTTGGCTCTAGGTTTGTGTGTGGAAATTAATGTCTTAAAATTAAAGCATTTCAAAATGAATTTATGGCAGCTTGTGGAATGAATGGTATGTTCACTATAATTAGTATATTTTGGATCACAGACCTCAGAAAACTCAATTCACAGTGACATAAACAATAAGTGACGTGTTCCCAGGACATTTGCAATTTACCCTTATTTTTTTGTCTTAATTATTAATAACACCACTTTCTCTCTCAGAAGTGCCCATATTTGGACAATAAAACATATGGGCATCATATTAATGTTCAACGGCTGCCACAAACTTAGTGTGTTAAAACAAGTCGCATCTGTTATCTCACTCTTTGGTAGTCCAGCACACGTCTCCCTGGGCCTCTATCAAGGTGACAGGCAGGCTGCGTTTTTGCTGGATGCTCCTGGGGAGAGTATACTTTTCCAGCTTCCAGAAGCTGCCTGTATTCCTTAGCTTGCGGCCCTTCCCTCCAGCAATGTCCTGCTGAGTCCCTCTCACAGTGCCATCTCTCAGGTCCTGTGAGGGTCCTGTGAGGGTCACTTTTAAGGGCCCTTGTGATTATCGAGGGCCCACCCAGATACTCCAGGGTAATCTTCATATGTTAAGGTCACCAGTTGATTAGCAATCTTGATGCCATCGGCAACTTCAATTCCTTTTTGTGCTATAACTCGACATAATCCCAGGAGCCTGGGATGGGACCAGGGACATCTTTGGCGGGGCACTATCCAGCCTACCACTTCGCTCTGTCTGTAAAGGGCTTTACCCTCACATGTGTCAGGAAGCCCAGAAGCAGAGCAGCTCCACAGGGTAAGTTCACAGCTGTGCCGCCTCCTTATGGACCTAACTTCTCTTGTGTTTCTGCCGAGCTGTGTTCAGTATTCCAGCCTGCCTTTCGTTTAGGGGTGTGAGGTAGTGCAGCCTTCTCAGGCACGGTGCAGACACCACCACAGTCAGCTAGAGCAACTGAGAGGCATGAAGAGACTGTTTCTTCTCATGTATTTCTTTACCAGTGACGAAAATCTTTTCCGAAGCCCCACAGAAGATTCTGTGTCTCGCTGGCCCGGAATGTGGCACTCCACAGCCCACCCCTGGAAGCACACGGCTGAGGGGGAGTGAAAGCAGGGGGGAGGGGTTTTCTCAAGTGAAGGGCGAGGGGAATGAATGGCTTTGGGCTGGCAGTGTCAGAGGTGTGCTCAGATGGGCAGGAGTCGTGCTCCTGGTTAGCAAATCAGCTACTGTGTTTTGGGACCAGGGACTTTGAACTCTCTGGGCACTTTTGTGAAAATTTCTAGCTTCTATTCTTGGACTTCTTTGGGATCACAACGTGGATTATAATTTTGTCTATAGTGGTTGCTTCAGAATCTTAAGGCCTGGCAAGGGTGTTTTCTGTTTTCCTCTAGGGAAAGAAGTAGACACTGTGAAACAAAATGGCACTCGAGGAAGGAGGGTCCAGACCACACCCCTCGCTGTTCATCTTTAGTCTGTACATGCACCTCCCTGTGGCTGCTCTGCCATCCTAGTCCTGGCTTATGACCCCACCTTGCTTGGGAACATATAATCACGAGGTACAAAAGCAGCACTTGTCAACATCTTTTGTATAATGAATAAATATAATATATAATATATAATAATCTTGCAAGTTTTCTATATTACCTATGCTTGAAGCTTCTGTCACTATAGTAGTTAGTGATCTGATGTACCTCTGTGAATTTGTGCAACAATATTGATAGCGACGGCTGCATAATGCAGAACAGTGCATTCCAGTATTTGAATGGACTCTCTGGTCCCACTATTATTACTGACAGCAGGACAATATGGTAAAGCACAAGAAGTCACAAGCAATGAAATGTGCATGGCTTCATGCCCTTGGGACAGTCCAGCTGGAATGACATGCCCCCAGACTAACGTCCACAGACTAACACACAGCAGCTCTCTGCCCCTTGAGGAAGCTGGCTGTTGGTACCATGAGAAAACTGCCACTGAGCTGGTTAAATGGAATAATAATGACAACAGGTATTGAAGTGTCCCGTCCCGGTTCTTCCATTGCTGTGAATAAAAGTGTGGTATTCTTAGATCATTCTATGGGAAAAACTGGTTTGAAATGTGACCATAGTATTTGTTTATTACTTTAAATTATTATCTTCATGTAAACTAATTCATTTGATCAGTAAGTGCGTACTGAGAGCCTACTATGTGCCATCTACCATTCCGGGCTCCTGGGATAGGTCAGTGAACCAAACAAATGTCCCTTCCCTCATGGAACTTACATTCACATGGGAGACTGACCATAAAAGGTGAAATACAGCAAGTCACTGAATTACATGGTGTGCGAGAAGCCGACAAGTGCTCTGGGAAAAGGAAAGGTCGAGGCAGCTGCTACTAGAGCCTGCCTGCTCTCTGCATCCCTGAGGGTATATTAATTCTTTTCATCTCAATAAATCTTACCACTACACTTAAACCTCTTTAAAAAAAAGAAGAAAGGAAAGGTCAAGCAGTTTCAAGGGATCGGAAGGGTGAGGAGATCAGTAAAAGAGGGGTGTTAGTGTTCACAAAGTGCTGAGAGGAGGTCCCGTTCGGCAGGTGCAGTTTCAGCGAAGAAGGAGGTGAGACAGACGGCCGTGCATGCAGGAGAAACAGAAATGAGGTTGTGTCCGTCCCCCACAGCCCTCATACTTGACTGCCTTTCAGTTTTCCCAGAGCTCCTACAGGTACGTCTAACCCTTTAACAGGATTTCATAGAAGATAATTTCTTCTCCTCTCAACTCTTAACCTTGTTCTTCTTTTATCCCAGGTTTTATGTCACTCCAGCCACATTGCTCAACCCCTGTGCCTTCAAGACGCCCCCTTCATTCCTGCCAGAGCCCCTCTTCCCCAGAGCTTTACCATGGCTGGCTCCGAGGGTCTCCTCCGCTGCCAGGTCTCAGCTGGAATGAGACCGTACACACGGAAAGTGACCTTATTCTTCTTATTTCTTATTTTATGTCTAAAAGTCAACACACACTAAGCATCTAATACATTTATTAAGTGGCCGAATGCATACATGTTTGAGTGAATAAGGCTTGAAGGCTTATTGGTTTGTGGCAATTGCAGGCTTACAGGATACTCACCAACCCATCTATCCCCACCATCACACAGGCACATAGACATAAATAACATTTTTGTGATGTTGCACAGGAACGGCCACAGGCTAGGGGGAGTTAACTTGCACCAATTTGCTCTCTTTACAAATAGACCTGTTGCTGGGCAGACCTGAGGCAAGTAGTGGGTTTACAGATGCATCAACCCTGGGACATGCTGAAAGTGACTGATGTGACAGCTGTTTTAGAGAGCACCCACTCCATTGCAGATTAAATTAGAAAGTGAGATGATTATTGATATTTCAGAGGCTATCTGTCTGTCTACCTGTATATCTATCATCTATCTATCTATCATTTGTTTCTGTATGTCTATCTAACACCTATCATCTCTCATCTACCTACTTATCTCTTTATCTATCTATCAATCATAATAAAGATTCTGAAATAGAATCTTGTCAAAGCTTGGAGCTAAACCCAACAGAATCTAGAATAACTAGATATCAGCACAACTGGTTAGCCTCTTAAGAGCTTATAATCACATAGCTGCAGGTGGTACCAACTGCTTAGTTCCCATTGTTTTTCAAAGCAGCTGTTCTGGGCAATATGTTTGACGCTTCTGAAATGAGGTGAGAGAGACAAAGAAAAGCAAAAGATGTGAGCTGTTTCCTTGGGTTTACTTTCCTTAAGTTTCTTTAGAAACTGGTGCAAAGAAGGCTTGCCACTAAAAGAGAGTCTGTGGGGTTAAAAGATATGCATATTTTCAAGATGCAGTACTTGTTGTCAAATGCTTTCCATCAAGGTTGTTTGAGGATTGCATGGATGGGTGGGTGAGTAAATGAACTAAAGATGGCAGACGCATCTTATTTGAGGAGGCAGCATGTTGTAATAGAAAGCTCAAGGGCTTATGATTGCTTCATGATGTGTCTGAAACCAGAATGATTCAGGGGAATTAGCATAACCTCTGAAGAAGAATATTGCATTTTTAAAAAACCGTGTGAAAAAGCAACTCCATCTACAAGTTCAAATAAGAATGGTATGCCTAATTTTTCACCTACCCACTAGCAAAGATTAAAAGGAAATAATAGTCACGGGGAGGGTGTTGTAAGATTAACACTCTCTATTACTGTGGGTGTGAATTGATACAACCTTAATGGTAAGAAATTTGGTAAATTGCAAAAATAGCCTTAAAAATTCCCATACCCTTTATTGCAACTGTTCATCTTTGAGTTGATTTTCTTGCCAAGCACGATTTGGGTATAAGAAGGCTTACAGTAGTGCTTTTTGTGATAGAGAAAGTCAGGCAACATGCAAGCATGGTTAACTAAATGATGGAATATTTATATAATAGTATATCATGTGGCCATTAAAACTTATGAATATGATGTAATGTTAAATTAAAAAGCAGGAACTGAAATTATGTATGGACTATAAATTCAATTATGAGAAAGAAAATATGCTGGAAAACTATTAAAATGAAATTTGTGAGAATATTGAGTGATTGCCTTTGGATGGTGGAATTACAGATTTTTTTCTCTCAAATATTATCTGTACCTTTCCTTGATATGAAAATACTATCATATCTTCCCCAATGAGAATGGATTATTTTGATCATCATAAAAACATTTATTTTAGTAAAAACTAAAGGCAAAACTGGAGGTAGAGCTGGCTTCTAATTTAGGCTCCCTCGTGACCTAGCTGTGTGACTCCTGGAAAATTATTCAGTGTCTCTGAGCCTCAAGTCAGCATCTGCAAAGTGGAGGGGAAGCTCTCAGTTCGCGGAGCGCTGCAGTGCTCCAACAAAACACTGTTTAAAGAGCTCGGCAGAATCACTGGTACACGTTAGACTGTAAGTACTACTTAGAATTATTACTCTGGGGTCTGAGGTGATTACAAACTGGTCAAAGTATTTTTTTAAACTTCACCAATTGATCTTTTACTTCTTTTTTGCACACGTCAACACTCTACAGAAAAAAAAGATAGAGAGCCATTTCATTTTAAACTCCAGTTAATTGCATATATCTTCTTCTGATACCTTTCAATGTGGAGACCTAAATTTTTACATGAATATAATTAGGAAACAGTATAATTTTTGTTTATTTAGCACTTTTGGGTCATGTCTCAATATTTTTGCATATAACTTCACACACGTCAATATTATTTAATGGCTGCGTAGGATCTCCAGTAGCAATTATAATATTCCAAAATTTACTTACCTACTTCCCAGTTGTTGGTCTTTTAAAAAGTTTCATATGAGTGAAACTTCTGGAAACATTTTTGTATAGGTCACTTTGAAAGGAACTTTAAATACGGGGTGGGCAAAAGTAGGTTTACATAATACAAATAAATACTAAGTAAGTAATAATAGATGAGTGGATTCTGTGTTTCATGTACTCACAGTTGTAAATCTCCTTTTGCCCACCCCTGTGTTTTCTTGAAAATATGCTATTTAAAGTGAGTTAGTATGTCAAAAGATAGATTGATTGTAGAACACTTGTTATATTCTAAGTAGCTTTTTAAAAAGATAACTAATATACTCCAATTCTAATAGTCTAAAGATACAGGCAACTTTTTAAGATTTTGCTAAAATAATAGCATGAACTAGGTCCAATGTTTCAGTTTTCATGTTAGTAAGTCTGCATACTATCCTAAGCATTGACTTTATTTGTATCTTCTCATCTATTCTCTGTCCTTTTGTAAATTTACCTAGTAAAAAGTAGGGTATATTATGGATATACATCCATTTAAAAAAATATTAAACCCTTTCTTCATGTGTGAAAACAACTTCACTCCATCGTCTTCTTCTGTCTCCTTCCTAGTTAGGATTCGGTTTCCATTTTTCGTTTAGTGGTTCTCGCCGTGTCGTAATGTTTTCCAATTGCAATCGAGTTCTTTTGTATCCCTATTGGGATGGGAATTGTAGTCTTTTAGTTTTCATTTTTATACTGTTTTATCTTTTGTAAAATGGATTTAATGTCTTTTTCTGTACTGATTTCCAACTAATCTTTCTACCAGTAGTTATTAAGTATTTATTTATTTCCAATTGAATTATTAGTCTTAGTTAAACTTTCTATTTAGCATCATAAACTATTTCGATGCTAAAGAAATTAAGCAATTAACTTATTTAGGCTATAAGTTAATTCACTTAATTAACTTAATAAGTTATTTAACTTAAATTAGGACAGAGTATTTTCATAAGATGCATTTTAATACTGGGAAAATAACTTTATCACTAGAAATGCCCATTTTATGTATAAAATAAGAAATTATTTTCCAGGACTCTAACATGATCATTTGAATAGAGGAAGACCGGTTTCAAAGTAAGAAAAGCTGCTAGTTCCAACCAGGATATTCTTCTATTTTTATTTTATTTTTAAAATTTTTTATTGTCACCCTATTGTATTTGTCCCCATTTTCCCCCCTTTGCCCTCCTCTGCCAGCCTGCCCCCTGCTCCCCAAATCAATCCTCACACTCTAGTCCATGTCCATGGGTCATTCACGAATGTTCTTTGACTAATCCCTTCTCCTTTCCACCACTACCCCGCTCCCCCCTCCCCTCTTACAACTGTCAGTCTGTTCCATGTTTCCATGCCTCTGGTTCTATTTCACTCATTAGTTTATTTGTTCACTAGATTCCTCTTATTGGTGAGACCACATGGTATTTGTCTTTCACCACCTGGATTATTTCACTTAGCATAATATTCTCCATTTCCATCCATGCTGTCGCAAAAGGTAGGAGTTCCTTTTTTCTCTCTGCTGCATGATATTCCATTGTGTAAATGTACCACAGTTTTTTGATGCACTCATTTACTGATGGGCACTTAAGCTGTTTCTTGCACTTGGCTATTATAGATAGAGCTGCTATGAACATAGGAGTGCATAGGTTCTTTTGAATTGGTGATTAAGAATTCTTAGGGTATATCCCCAGCTTTGGAATTGTTGGGTAAAAGGCAGTTCCATTTTCAATTTTTTGAGGAAATTCCATACTGTTTTCCACAGTGGCTGCACCAGTCTGCACTCCCACAACAGTGCACTAGGGTCCCCTTTTCTCTGCATCCTCGTCAGCACTTCTTCTCTGTTGATTAGTGCTGCCCATTCTGACAGGAGTGAGGTGGTATCTCATGGTGGTTTTAATTTGTATCTCTCTGATGGCTAGTGATATTGAGCATTTTTTCAGATGCCTACAGGCCCTCTGTATGTCCTCCAACCAGGATATTCTTAGAAATAGTAAGTATTGTATGCAATCAGTTGTACAGTTTGCATTTCATCTAGCTGTATGTAATTTTTAAAATGCATGAATTAGATTATGGATTATTTCCAGAAAAGTACATGGTCATTTTAATAACAGAATTTGTATTATTAATATGAAGGAAACTTCGATAGCTCCCAATTTCTTATATGGTAAAGTGAAAACTCTTTTGCATGGCTTTCCTGAGTCCCACCTTCCCCTTCAGCTGCTTCTGGAACCCCTACTCCAGCCCCCACATTCACTATTCCTGGCCCTGTGCCTCTGCCTTTTGAACCTTGACCATAAACTTATTCCAGATGTGTTGTCCTATGTGACTTAGGATATTGTTTTTTATGTCTTAACAGATCTTTTAATAGAGACAAACGAAAGGGAAGGTGTATTTCTAGTTTACAAAAAAGTCTGAGGTGGTGGACAAGCTGGGCATAGGCTGTGCTCGCTGTTTCATGGGGTTGCCCAGGCCCTGGTGCCTCTGCTTTGTTTCGGTGCCTTCCCCCGGGGTTTTGTCCTTGTCCATGTGCTCTAAGTCCACTGCCTACACCTGCATCTCAGCCCATGGGAAAGGCCAAAGCAGGCAATAGAGAATAGGGAACTTCTTTTTAAGGATATAATCCAGAAGTTGCCAACCTCTTCTTGGGATTTAGCATCATATTTCACACTTGCATAGATACTGCTTTTATTTTTCAATGTCAGACATTACCTATCACGTTACCTTCTCACTTGGAAGGTGAAGCTTTAACTCTCACCTTCTGAAGTCTTCCTCCACTCACTAGAGTTATACAATAATTTTATTTATGTCAACCTTTGCATTGTGTTTAAATAATTGTGATGATATAAATACCATTCATGCATTGAACCATGTAGGGTAATTCAATAACATTTTCCATCTTGTCTATTATCTTGTCTTCTCTATTGTTTTAAAAATATTATTGTTATTTATTATCTATGTACTTATTGCTGAATGCAACCCAAACTTTTCTGAAATTGTGCAGATCTCCTTTCAATGTATTCAAATACATTAAGCATCAATTGCATCTCCTTGAAGAATACAAGCCTTCTGATGTACTTCACTTGAGACTGTTTGTTTTCTAGGCTTTTCGTTGCTGAGTAGTGTCTAGTAGTGTCTATTATATGGATATACCTCTAAATGCTTTTGATTACTCATCTATAATTGCTAAAAAGTTTTCAAGCATACACTCTGTCATACACATACTCAGTATATTTGTACTATGGTATTAATATATTTTACACGTTATACAATTACACACACATCTAGAAGTTAAGATAATATAAAAGGAAATATAACCTACTTGTTTCATGCATACCAATGCATCATCCCAGGGAACATGCCTGGCCGCCATCATACTCGGCTCTACTTGGCTCTACTGATGACGTTCCTGAGCCCCTCTTCCTGGTTTCCCGGCGCATGAATCCAGTCTTTTCACTCAGTTAGGCCAGGGTAGTAAGAGTTACCTTCACCCACCCCTTTCTTATTTCCTATAAATAATCGCTAACCCCAAAATTCCTTTTGGGTTTATCCAGTAGAGGTCCATTACTACCTCTCTACATACCGGATCTTGTCACATTTACTACATCTTGGATCAAATATAAAAAATTGTATTTTTCTAGGAAATCATCTATTTCTTTAGGTTTTCAAATGTGTCACTATAAGTTTTATGTACTATTCTATTAGACTCCTTTTAGCCTTTTGAGAACTTGTTACTATGGCTGTTTTTCACATTCCCAATTTTACTGTTCTACTTTTTTTTTCCTTAAGCTTATTCCGTTAGTCTTTCCAAAGAACCGGTTTTTAAATTTATGCAGTTTTGTTTGCTACTCTATTAATTTCAGCTCTAATCCCCCTAAGGTATAGTTTGGATCATATCATTCCTTTCTTGGTAAGCCCTCGATGGCTCCCCGTGGCCCTCTGAATTAAGTGCATGCTCTTCAGACAGGTACTCTTGGCCGTGAGGACCTGTGTGCTGAATGGAGCTCTTTCTCCATTGTCAGAGAAGGAGGGCTCTAGCTGTGTGGAGAAGAAAACCATGTCTGCAAACCAGCGCATAATCTGTTTAGCTATGTTATACAACACCTTTTATGTTTAACACCAGGGGCAGATCCCTGACCTTTAGCAAGATTGTGAAATAGACCTTGCTTTCCTGAAAGTTGGGGATATAAATAATATTTATACATAAGGTCTGCAATACCACAAGATCAGTTTTCTTGAGCTGTAATTAAATAGGACCCTTGCCATAAATTCTTTAGTTTTCAATGGCATGCACCAGCTCATGACCTTAGTTATTTAATTGTGTTTTCAGAAGAGGAGGTGGGAATAAGAGAGGGTTAGAAATATAGTCTAGTTTCTGAGACTTTTGTGAATATTTTGGTCTAGTGCATATCTCCATTTACAAAGCGAAAGACGTTCGTTCATTCTGTCACCAGCGACTGGTATTGGCATTGAAGGTAGCCCAATGAATGGGTCATCCTAGTCATGGTCTACCCATTTGATTGAGAGGCAGTGTTTATTACTCTTCCTGGGCTTAGCCAATTGACCTAATTTTTTTCTTTTCTTTTTTCCCCCCAGAGTAACCTCAAAGGCTGATATTACTAATTGATTTGAGATCTCTTTTTTTGTTCTATGAGAGAAAAAATTTCCAGGAGCTGCCAAAAATTTGCCATATTCAGGAGAGAGTGGCTGGGGGTCCTGGTGAGTTTTCCTGAAGGTGTCACATGAGAAAGATTTGGCCATGGTCATTTCCTCAATGGCATCCTTCACTGACTGTGGTTCCAGGCTCATTATGGATTGCTGGGCATGGCAGGCTGCTGGTGGTCTAAGACAATGAGGAGATTTATTGACATTAATGTGATAGAAAACAAGTATGAATTCATGTGTAATTTGTACCCAAGGGTTTTTATTGGTGATAGATTGCTCCATGGTGATTTTTGGAAGATGGATATATGAGGAAAATTTTCTAGGTAATGAAGACTATGGAGATAAAATGTCATCTAAGAATTTGTCTGAAACTTTAAAAATTGAACATTTTTATTTCACTTGTCTCTGATCACAAAATCTATGAAGATCCAGTATAAAATTTCAGGTAAAAAAGATATAAATAAAACTCATCCAAGTTCCAGAGAAAACGGCTCTTGATACTTTAGTTATGCCCTAATAATCTTTTTTTCTACCACATGCCAGCTTAACAAAAACATAACTATATTAGAAAAATTAATAACATGCTGCGGCAGCTTAAAAAAATGATAGTAAACTGCTTGACATTCCTTCCATTGTTCTGTCACCTTGTACCCAGGCAGGCTTGGCACTCACTTGTAACCAATAGAATGTGGCTGAAGTGACTCTATGGTGACTTCCAAGGCTAGGTCAGACAAGGTGACTCAGCTTCTGCCTTGTTCTTCCTAAACTCGTCCTGGAGCCCTGAGCCCTGAACTCAGCCGCCTGGAGCCCCACACTGCAAGGCAGGCCCATCCCTCTGAGGAGGCCGCACGTTGGCACTTGCAGACAGCCGCCAAAAGCTCACCTCCCAGCTGACCGCCAGTGCAGACTCCCAGTCCAGGTGAGCTTTTGGATGCCTGACCTCCATTTCCCTGCAGTTGCTTGAGAGATCCCAAGCAAGAACTGCCCTGCTGAGCCCATCTCAAATTCCCAACCTACACATTTCTGAGAAAAACAAAATAGAATAATTGGAGAACTTTGTTATGTAGCAGTAGTAACCAGAACACATGCTGAAAACAAACAAATAAGTGAACAAACTTAGCAGCATACTGTGAAACCTTTAGACTCATTCCATTTCCTTCTGCATCATTTCAATGGTTGCATAGCAGTTTTACTGTATGAAAATAACATACTGTTTTTAAATTAATCACCCAGTGTTGAATATTAGATTACCTAATAGCTTAACATTCTAGCTGAAACTTTGTATGTATCTCTAATTTATTTCTTAAGATAACTTACCCAAATTCAAAAAGCAGAAGCACCAGAGTTATTATGTTTAGTGCTTTTTAAAAAAATTATTATATTTTTATCACCATATATCCTTCTTTTACCCTCCTCCCCCCTGCAGTCACCAGTGTTGTAACAAGTAGCTTCAAACTATTCTTTACCAGTAGTGTGTGTGAGTGTGCACACATGCACACTCTCACACACAGGATGGAGGAGAGACAATGGGTTTTGGAATCAGCAGGCTTGTGTTCCAGCTCACAGTCCCACAGCTTGCATGACCTTGAGCAAATCCATTAAACTCTCTGAGCCTCATTTTAATCATCTGTAAACTGGAGATAATAATACTTACCTCAAAGGATTGCTATGGAAATTAAATTGAGGTACAGTATTACAGTACCCAGCATAGAGAGGCCATTTAAAATAGTAACTGTTGTTCTTGTAATTAATTTCCTAAGAATGAAGCAATCACCCCTAGATTTTTTTCCCTGTGGTTCCCCACCTGCTGGGGGATTCTGCTTTCCTGCTGGCATTACCCTGGCTCCTGTCCTCCGGGGCCTTGCACACTGCTGGGTGACCGACGTGGGTGAGTGGGAGCTGACAAATGTTGAAGGTGTCACCTCTGCCAGTTAGCAGATTCATTTTGAGCAGAGGCATCTTAAAGACCAGTGGGTGAGTCCCTGATGCTAAGCTTCTTGGCACCTGATGCCCACAGCGAGCAGATGTTTCTGGGGAGAAAGGTGCCCTGTCATCGCACCCTGCAAACCACATGCCTCGGGCACTTCCAGCCCTGAGCCTGATCCTGTTCTGAGGCAACCTGGATGGGATAGTGGGCGTTCCTTGTAAATAAGAGAAAAGTGTGAAAACAAAAACACGCAGACTGTTCTCTCACATTATGTTTGAATTACTTTTGGGAAATACCATGTGAGCTCTGAAAAGTGTGTGAAGGGAAAAGTGGTCACAGATGTGGGGCAGGACCTGGGTGCAGCTCTGCAGGCTCTTGGGAGCATGTCTGGCTCTGAGTTGCTGAGAGAAACTGCTGTTCACAAATGGTGCCGGCAGGTCACCAGCAGGTGAGTGGAGTGAAGGATGTTGGGAAGATTTGCTGAGCCATTTCTATTTCTCTGTCCTTTTTAATTATCAGTCATTCCAGAAAGTTGGCTGAGTTGAGGACTAAAAAGGGAAAGTTTTTTCTGCATCTTTAATTTTATTAAAGCCTTTATATGAGAACCAGCCTTGGTTGGAAAGATGTTTACTTTCTAAAAATTTAGTCAGTCTTAATATAAATATACTATTATGCAGCAGCTGTAAACCTTCTTCTGAGACAGGGACTAGGCAAGATGTTCTTTTTAAAAAACAATGTAAAATGTTGAAAGAATAAATTATTTTCATTTTGGGTATTTCCTTTTAATCTTTATCTACTTATATATTAGGGTCAAAAGTTTTCTCTCAGTGTATTCAAATGTTAAAAAGAATATATAGCTTCACCCTGGCTGGTATGGCTCAGTTAGTTAGAACATGGTCCCATAAACTGAAAGGTCACTGGTTCGATTCCCAGTCAGGGCACATGCCTGGGTTGTGGGTTCAGTCCCCAGCAGGGAAGCATGGGAGAGGCAACCAATTGATGTTTCTCTCTCACTTCAACGTTTCTCTCCCTCTCACTAAAACAAATAAGCATGTCCCCAGGTAAGGATTAAAATATATAGATAGCTTTTTTTTGTTTATATAAGACCAATTCTATCTTCCTCATAAATTTCCATTGGAGTCTTTGTTGCAGGAAATCCATTAAAAACTAGAGTTTTGCTAGTGGGTAAATGCAGTCTGAGGCAGCCATTTAAGCAGTTTCTGTAGATGCTCACATGCGTCAGATAAAATGGCTGTCCTCTGGCCTACCCCGTCCTCCCTGCCTCAGAAGGTTCTGGCTGTGTGAGAGATGAGGTGGAAGGAGACCAGGGCCCTTGAATCTTTTCAGAGTCCCTTGGGACACTGATTTGTCCTTGTTGTTAAATTGTCAGTCTGGTGGCTTCCTGGAAGGTTGAGTCCTGGGCTGGAACTGGCCTCACAGTGTGGGCTGGCTGGCAGCCAAGGTCAAGGCCACTGCCAGGATAACCTTTGGTTTTCCTGGGCAAGGCTGGGATCTCCCTTAGGGACTTGGTGTCATGTCACTCACCTTGCCACTCGTGGTTCTGCAGGCCTCTGAGTCTGTGCCGTGTGCTAGGTCTGGCCCCTGGGCTCATCCTTCCATTTTGTTTCTCGCCTTGGTGGGCCCCCAGGCTGGTTCTCAGCAGGTGCCCTCCATGTCTGCCTTCAGGGGCATGCAGGGGCTTCTGGGTCCAATCCAGGCCATGCAGACTCCAGGGTGAGTCAGGAAAGCCTTTCTTTCACTGCTCACTCTGTGTGCCAGAATTTATTTGGTGGCAGCCTCTGGTTTGGAGTGGGCCAAACGCCAACTATGAGGTGGGGCCAAAGCCCTTCTCCCTGCAGCCTGCCTCCCCGCTGACCCAACAAGCTTCCCCTCCTTTTCTTAGAAGGTCGGAACTTGCCTCAAATAAAACTATGGTCTGCTTGGCAAGGCCTCACTTTTGATATTTTAACAAGAGCATTCCGTTACATAGACAGTCTCCTGTCCCTCCACCTAGTCTGGCTTTCAAAACTAATCTCTCATTAAAGAAAAAGTAAAGGGGTTGCAAAGTTAATCCACAGCCTCTTTGCTCTGACTACCCCCACCCCCCAGCCCTACACACACACACCCAGGCTAGAAAGGGATCCTCCTTGGAACAATAAAACTACTGGGTCAGTCTGGGAAGTAAAAGGCTGCGTGTAGACAGGGTTTAATGTGGGCTATACAAATACATGGGTTTAATATTTGCAATGTACCATCCCAGATATTACATTATTACTTCAGAGTATATACCATTTATAATCTACTCTTTCAGCATCTATAACATTTATCCCTTATACTTGTGAAAGAATTTTACTGGTCCATGCCATCCCGGCCTCCTGTGGTACTCATCTCGGCTGTGGTTGTTCATTAAACATGCGTAATACACAGAATCTATCATGAATCTGTGGGGATAATAGAGAACATGGCTAACCCTCTAGTGGGGAGAGCCCTGTTCCCTTGTCCCAGTGGGTTTTTATTGAGAAAGTAGACACAGTTTGTGGATTCACAGTCTGGCAGAAGGGATCAAAGGGAACAGGTAACTTACAAAGATGCTAACCAGAGTCCCTGTTGTGATTCTGGGCAGAGATTGGAGTTTTATCATATGAAAAGGACTACATGGCTTAAAAGGTTAGTTTTGGTTTCCTGTCTGTGCTTTAAAATTCTAAGTTAATAACATCCTCCAGCAAACAGATCTCACAGGATCTTGCATATTCTATGTCCCAGGCCCGATTACCCCAGGGGTCCGCCTGTCTCTGGTCTGAGCTGCCCCTTTGGCTGTTTGCTTATCCCTGAGAAGGGCAGGAGACAGGCAGCCAGGAGACTTGGATTTCTCACATTTAAGTACAAAGACTCAGGCTAAGAGGGGGCAGGGGTTGATGTCGATCACCCCTTCCTTTTCCACAGCCCCTTCATTTATTTCCACAGCCTCGTGAGTCTTATTCCACAGGCCTTTACATGGTCAGCACCTGTCTTAGGTTGCCTCTTCATTAAGGAGTCTTACCTGTCATTGGTAAACTGATCAAGCATTTAAAGGCCAGGCACAGAACAGGTAGCATTCATGCCAGGGGAATAAGTTTTGTCTCCTTAGTGGCTCCTGGTCTGGAGGTCTCTCATTCAGCCTAAGTCACAGGGGTTCACAGCTTCCTGAGACCAGGCAGGGCGGCCTTCAACATATACTATAATAAACATTTATCTATCAAGTCGTTTTAAATGATCATTTTTTTACTGATTCCAGAGAGTGGGGTAAAGAGGGAGAAAGGGAGCAAAACATTGATGTGAGGGAGAAACATCGATCAGTTGCCTCTTTCATGCACACCAGCTGGGGACCCAGGGATGTGCCCTGACCAGGAATCAAACCAGTGACTTTCGGTTTGCAGGACAACACCCACCCAACTGAGCCACAACACTCAGGGCTAAATGACCATTTTTAGTGGTTATAAATTATCTCATGAGTTTGATATAATGTTAATTAATTAGGCATTCCTCCTTTGTTGGACATCATATTAGTTTCCTAGGGCTGCCATGCGAAGTACCACAACCTGGTTGGCTTAAAACACAAATATTTATTTAAATTAAAACACAGTTCTGGGAGCTAGAAGTCTAAGATGAAGGTATCAGCTGAGCCATGTGCCCTCTGAATCCTTCCCTGCCTCTTCCTAGCTTCTGGTGGTTTGCAGACACATCTTCAACATTCCTAGGCTTGTACATGTCATTCTGATTCTTTTACTGTCACGTGGTGTTCTTCCTGTGTCTCTGCACATAGTTCTTCTGCTGTGCATGTCTGTGTCTGGGTCTGAATTTCTCTTTTTATAAAGAAAGCAGTCATATCGCATTAAGGCCTACCCTCAAGGCCCATCTTAGCTTGACTACATTCCAAAAGACCCTGTTTCTCAAAAAGGTCATAGTCTTAGGTACTGGAGGTTAGGGCATCAACATGTCTTTTTAGGGAGATAAGATTCAAGCCATAATGGATGTGTAGGTTGTTTACAGGTTTTTGTTGTTGGCGGTGGTGTTGGTGGTGGTAGTGGAACTATTGCAGATAAAGCTGCTATAGATATCTTCAAGTACATAGCATTTTCATTCTATTGAAATAGAATGTTAAAATCTAAAGGCAATGAGACAAAATTGTAGATACAAATTTTAACTTAAATGATTATATTTTATTTTTCATTGTTCACATGTTTTCCATTGGTACTACAAAGAGAAGTAGACTAGAGATATTTCAAGGCTTGGAATCAGTTCATTCATAAATAATAGGCTCAGAATGAGATGGACATTGTCCAACAGTAATAAGACATCATGAGCTAAATAAAAGTTTAAGACTTGGAAGTATTAACTAAACAGCAATCCTTTTTCTAAAGAGTTGTTTTGAAAATCATGTTGCCTTGCCACGTGTGGTAAAGTCCTTCCAGACATTTTCCATGGAAGATAATTGGTAGACATGTTTTCAGCATGTTTTGAAGTCCTAACACTGACAGAGGCTTCCAAAAGGACACAACTTCTGTTTTGGAATGATTTCCTGGAGAAAAACTATCTTCACGAGTTAGGGGGAGCCCCTCGATCCCCAGCCTTCTCCCCACCCCAGCAGGTTCATCTGGATCTCACTTACCAGGCCTCTGACTTGAGGCCTGAATCTCACTTACATGTGTGTTTCCACCCAGGGGCTCGCAGCTGGATCCCAGTAACTTGGTTGTCTGCCTCTTGGTTTAGCTTCACCAATAGCTGGAATTCAGGTAGACTGTTCTCTGAGGAGGCTGAGACTTTCTGGGAAAACTTGGTCATAAAGTTCTCCAACACAGACTGGCTTTTCCAAACCTGAGCCTTCAAGGCCTGTACTCCAGCTGCACCATATTTCCTCTTGTCCAGTAGTTCTGGTGCAGTGGCCACTGGGAAGGTTCAAGGTTTGAGGAGTCAGAGCAGGAGGGAGTTAACGTTACTGTGCTTCTCTTCGGGTGCCAGGCTTTGAGTCACGATTTTTCACAGACTGCTTAGTCAAGACTGAACCTTGGAATGAGGTGTTGTCATTCCCATTTACACCTGAGGAAATGGGGGTGGGGACCAGAGCAATTAAAAATGTTGTCCTAGTGAGTGGCACAACCTGAATTCAACCCTGGGTCTGCCAGGTGCTTGATCCCATGTGCTCTTCCTGTCATACCACAATTCCACCCAAGAAGAGTGCAG
Source organism: Tonatia bakeri (assembly GCA_004024845.1). Taxonomy (NCBI): domain Eukaryota; kingdom Metazoa; phylum Chordata; class Mammalia; order Chiroptera; family Phyllostomidae; genus Tonatia; species Tonatia bakeri. The sequence goes on from PVIA01003394.1 coordinate 69,945, forward strand.
GCTTCTCAGAGAGGAACCCTCCTAAAGCAGGACCAGGCCTACCTGGGGCTGGTGTTGGGCTGAAGAATCAGCAGGCAAATCAGGGTCAGTCTAAAGCAGTGCATCTCAACTGGGGCAATTTTAGCCCCCAGAGGACATTTGGCAAATCCTGGAGACAATTTAGGTTGTGGCAATGGGAGAGATGGATGCTACTGGCATCAAGTGAGTGGAGGCCAGGGATGCTGATAAACATCCCACAACACACATTGATTCTATACAGAGAAGCAGAATAGGAACAGCTCACACTTTGGAATCAATTTACTCACAAATAATAGGCTCAGAAGGAGGTGAATGTTGTCCCGCAGGTAACAAGACACACAAGGCTCCCTACAAGAAAGAGTTATCTGGTCTAAAATGTTCACAGAGCTCAGGTTGCAAAACCTGGTCTGAAGGACTGCTTCTCATCTCGGTTTTGCCAAAGGGCTATGAACTTAGATGTGTCACTTCACTTCTCTCTGCCGCAGTGTCTTCAACTGTGAAGTCAGTTTACGGGATGACATGGAGTCTATGATTCTAGGGTTCATTAAAAAAAGTAAATAGCCCTGGCTGGTGTAGCTTAGTGGATTGAGCGCGGGCTGCCAACCAGGCATCGCAGGTTTAATTCCCAGTCAGGGCACATGCCTGGGTTGCAGGCCATGTCTCTCAGCAACCTCACATTGATGTTTCTCTCTCTCTCTCTCTCCCTCTCTAAAAATAAATAAATAAAATCTTTAAAAAAAAAGTAAATAAAAGTATCTGCACCCAAAGTAGCAAAAATGGGGTGATTGTTCTCTTTATGAAATCTAGGCAAGGATTAAAATATACTAGAGTTTGAGTGAAAAAGTTCTATTTACGTTGAAATGAACTAGGAAATAACCACCTGCTTTTGCCTGTGTTGTTACTGGGGTGGCTACTCTCTCTCTCCTGCTGGCTTCATCAATTTGTCCTGCTGCCACTGGTCTGCTGGGTGGGCTCACGTGTCCACACAGGCATTGTTTTCTGTGAACAATTTCTATCAGTCTGTGTTAGTTTTCTGTGGCATCATTGAAAGGATCTTGAATCTTAGAGAGTGCAAAGCATTTTATCTTTTAAAATGAGTTGGATTCCAGTAACAGCGTGACTATGACAGTAAGTTATTTCAAATATTTAGTGCAAAGTTGGTTGAGATAAGAGTTTAGAAGAGAATATCGGAAGAAGGAACCATTGGGTTTTGTGTATAGTCACAAAATCCCAAATCAGCTTTGAATTGTGTTAGTCTACTATCAGTGCTGAGAACAGTATATATCACGTGGGTTATGGCCAATTTTTGTTCTCAATAATCTATTATATATTATTTCCATAAAAGCACATGAAACTTAGTGGCTGGAATACTAATACTAACTAAAAAAGCATATCTGGTTACTTTTGCTTGGAATGGAAGATAGATGCTTCCCTTCTAAGAACACTAAGTGGGAAATACTAGTAATGTTTCTCCATGCCCCAGTAATAAGATATATAATAGGATTTGGTAAAAAGAAAATTTGCTTTTGGTGTGACTGAAACTAGCCAAACTAAATCACACAGCTGTCAGTCAACACAGAAATCAGTTTATTCTTGGGGGGAAAAAGCCACTTCCAATAATCAGGGCCTGTTTTCCTTCTTCTGTAGAACTGAGAGTGCGGGGCGCAGGTTTACCCGCAGGCTTGGTGTTGACAGGTTATTGACGTAAGACTTTGGAGTGTTTAATTACCAAAATTCTCTTTAAAATGTGGCTGAGGTCAAAGTTGCAGCCAAGTGATCATTATTTAATGACGGTTGCTGACACACCTGGTTTTCCACAGGTTCATCCTGAACCAGGGCTGTCTATACCAGGAGAAACCAGGCTGTGATAGGTTTTCTTGTTACTAATCTAAACCAGGAGCAAGAAGACAGGCCCAGTGAGACCGATGGTTCAGCAGACGGATTCCCTTATTAACAAATAGTAACAAACCACCCTAGGTCCTGTGAGGTAAAAGGAAAGTAAGTCTGACAATGCACTCCCATGCATCACATGCACCCACACTTTTATGCGCATTATATGGTATTATTATGCGCATTAATATACCCATGGTATGTAATCAATACACCCATGTATAATGCACATCTGTATTTTCCCCTAAAAAGTTTGAGCAGAAAAGTATGCATTATACATGGCAAAATACAGTGTATTGGCTTTGCAATCAGGGACTACGGGCTCAAACCCTCACTCCACCATTGCTGGTATGTGAGCCCGGACAAACTCCCTAAACTTTTTAAATTTTAAAGCCTCAGTTTTCTTATCTGCAAAAAAGGGATATTTATTCTCATCAAGTTTTTTAAAAATATGATTTAAATGCAACAGAGTATTTAAATTGACTTAAAATAGGCACCTAATAAATATTAGTGTCCTCTCCACACTCCTACCGGCTCATATGCCTTCATACCACCTACACAGTTTATATTAGAGGTGGGGAAAGGTAAGGCTGATGTCAAGTGCCATGCAGGGGAGGCAGCTGGTGCCATATGTACCCAAAGCTCTGAAAAGCAAGAAGTTGTTCCAGCCTGGTGAGCCTGGAGAGAAATGAACTTTATGGTAAACTTTCATGGTGACATGAAAATGTTCTCTCTTGGTGTGGCACCTCCAACCCCCTCTCAGTTCAGGACAGCATGTGTGTCCCCGGGGCACCGTGCATGACCCTGGCATGGCCCTCCCTACCCTTCACTGCATGCAGGTGCATGTGTGTGTGGGTACACTGTCCTCCTCTTTTCCGCTCCTGCACCGTGGGCCTGCCTACGGAAAGCAAGTGGAAAATAAATATTCTTGGAATGGGTGAATGAATGAGCACCTGAGCTGTGCTGAGAAGAATGGTGCCTGGTTGGAAATGCTGATGGAGATGTGAGCGTTTCAGGAGGAGCGGACACTACAAAAGCTTCTTCTTCACCATTCAAGGTATATAGGAAGTAAATCTGTGTCTGTCCTACTTTGTTTTTTGCTCCAGGCAAATGGTTAAGTGACTGTTTTTGTGACAGATCATTCTTCTCTGTGCTCAAGCCCATGAGGTGAAACAGGTCAGGGTACACTTCACTGAGATTCCACCAGAACCTTCCTCCAGTGCAGGAGGCCCAAGCAGGATCCAGTTTTGCCCCATTTAACGGATTTTAGACCTGAGGCCAGCAGAGAACACCTGCTCCATCCTGCCAAGGCCATAGCACTAGTCAGGAGTGGGATCCAGCTCTTCCAGTTCAGCTTGTACAGAACAAAGAAACAGATAAATACTCACCATTTGCTTGTTATGAGTCATCGTTCTGGTCGTGTTTACTTAGGGCCAGCAGAGACAAGCTGGTCAGTATATCTTGCTAAGGGCCTCTCAACTACCAGCTGCATTGCCAGGCTTCAGGCGGACTGAACTGGCTACTGTAAAAGTCACACTGACTGTTTCTGACATTGACTCAGCCATTTATTTCAGAGACAAAGTCACAGCTTTTATGAGTTCATAAATTTGCAGGAACCAGGAGTTAGAGAAAGGCAGTGGTTACAGGCATAAACTGGTTTAACCTGAAGCTAATGAGCCTTAAGCTTCTTAGCCTCCAGACCAGGCTGAGCCCTGGGAGGGCCTGAGCAGTGTGTCCCTAAGGTCACATGTTTTTGTAGCATTTACAGAAGTTAGATATTTTTGTATTTTTTCTTGAAAAAGATCTCCACACACCACTTCCTCCTGGATTGTATAGGCTTCAGGCCCCTGAAAACCTAGATCTGCCTCTGAGAATTGGTAATTATTTTTTTTAAATTCTGATTGCTTAAAGAAAGAATGTGTAAAAATATTCCCTGTGTCAGACATGGTTACTTTCCTCCTGATTTCCTTTTCCCCTCCTTTCTGTTAGTAAGAGTTCACCCTGAGTTTTAGGTGGGCACTTGTCTGCTCAGCTAGAGAGAGAATATTTCCCAGCTTCCCTTGCAGTAGGTGTGGCCATATGGCTAAATTTGGGCCAATAGGAGGTAAACTGCAGTGAGACTGTGCAAATTTGGGGTCTTAAAACCTGAGCTACTTCACCCAAACTTCTCTCTTCCTCCTTTCCACTGGCCGGGTTGTGGAGACGGCAGGAAGCCCCGTGTGAAGGGCGAAGCACTGACCTGCCTTGGTCTGTCTGCTCGCACCAGCGTCTGAGGTGTGAGCGCAATTAGATCACTTAACTTTTGAATCTTAACATATGCATATACATATGCATATACATATGCATATACATATACATACAAACAAAACAAAAACTCAACCCAGCAAGGATTTATCTCTGTAAGTACTTCCAATCCTATACACTAAAACTGAGTTTGGCTAAGATAAGCAAAGTTCTAGAAATACCCTTATCAATAGATTCGTCCAAGCTCAATTTGCTTAATATTGCAAAGCACTGAACAGACAGTTAGGAGATGAGAATCCTACCATTTATAGGTTCTCTCTGGGCCTGGCATCCTTGTCTGTTTATTGTGAATAATTATGATTTCATCAGGGTTTTGAAAAGGGTGTTTTTAAGGATCAAATAAACCCATATGTGAGATATCACTCCAGTTTTGTATTTATTTATTATTTTACTTTATCTATATTTTGCCTTATTCTAAAAATGATCTGACAAACTTTATAATAATACAAACCTATTAGTTTTTTAATGAGGAATAGAGATACTCCATGTACAGTGCTTAGCCCCAGCCTAGTACATCGTTAGCAGACCAAAGGTAGTAATGTACCACTAGAAAGTAATTGTTCAATAAATGATAGGGTTTTGCTGTTAATAATAATGTATGCCAAATGTTTTGAAACTATAAAACTGCACAAATACCAGGTGTTATTATTGTTGTTGAGCTTATTCTGAAAAAACATTAGCACTTACCATTGGCAGGTATAAAACAACCAAAGTCACATAGGAGATATAAGTCTAGAGTACATTGGACATCGTGGTGCCCCTCAGCCACCCTGTCTGTGGTTTCCTCCTCAGTCCTAACCACATATGATTGGTTCAAGGGTAGAGATGCTAGACCTAGCTGGGCCAATCACATTCTCCATCCTGAGAGACGGAAGGTTGGTGGAGCCCAGGCTGGGGCTCTGATAGGAAGCCCTCCAGCACTGCCTGAGACTCACCCTTCACCCCTTCCTTCCTCAACATGCACTCCCCAGTATCCTTCCCTCCACCTGCTTCTTGACTTATGTTAGCCAGAGCCTGGTTCTTTGCCTTGAACCCAGAGAACCTTGACTGATACATACAGGAAAAGAATGTTTGTTTTTCTCAAGTGTTTGCATTACACATTCCTGAGATTTGTATAAAGAACAAAAAGTATAAGAGTTTATTAATAAGGCTGGGCAAAATTGGGGAGGCAATATCAAACAGAAGCCTTTTTGTAAATTTGTTCAACTTCCTTCAAATTATTGACTTGGTGGGTATAAACTAAGGAAAAATATTAAAGCTAGTTAGAAATGTTTTTCCTTCCAAAATAATAAAACTATATGGAACTAAATAGAACCACAGTAAGGCTTAATTAATGCATTTTACATAAAGAAGGTACACGTGTAAATGACTAAATGCATTATGTTTCATAAGATCTTTAAGACCACAGTGCAAGGTAGCCTTGATTGACTTGCAGCCATAGATGAGCCACCAGCACCTCACTGTCAGACTTGCCTGGGAGAGAGGGGTTTGGTGAGCTGCAGGCGTGTGTTGCCCTCTAAGGGGTGCTTTATTGCTAATGTACCAAATGTGCTAATTATAAGGCAGTTTTCTCTTTATGGCGGTCCCTGAGCACAAACTCCTGAGAGTAGTCTGTACTGTTTATAAAACTGCCACCAAGCGGGTTTTGAAACAGAAACAATCACGTGGCTAATATATGTGGAAATAGACTATTGTAAAAATGAAAATTATGTTTACCTTCAGTGGAATAAAATGGGACATGTCCTTTGCCCAGGTCATACTTTGTTCCCGTCACCTTCATTTTATAGGATTTTTTTTTTGTTAAAGAAACCCCTCCCAACCATAATAAAAACCTCATTGATCCTCTCTTTGGAGACACTCATAACCAGATCTTTGATGAAATGCCCCATAATGGTCCTAAATGAGGTGTATTGAACTGTTTTGTCAATCTGTCGCCGGAGCGGTGGCAGTGCCCATATTAAACGAGGTAAACAGTTCTCATGAAAAGTGTTATGGAAGCACTGTGGTCTTTGCTTTTTAAGGCCAAGATTCTGTATTTTAGATCCTTTAAATATAGTTTGAAAAATCTCAACACTCTATTCAGTCATAAAACTAAAAATGCCATTCAGTTTAAAGCCTAGCTAGCAAGGTTTGGCTTCCTCTGAAGGGTTATGTTAGATGCTTCATCTCACTTTCCTACCTGCACAGCTCCTCGGACAGCAGTCATTCATTCATTCATTCACTCATTCACTCATTCACTCACTCACTCACTCACTCACTCACCCAACTGCTGTTAATTAAATTCCTCTGTGAACATGTATGTAAACACACAGACAGCTTTCCTTAACAGCACTATGCAAACATGCAAGTGGTTTCAGAAAGTTCACAGCTGGTATCTGATAGAACTGTTGACCTTGAACAACTTGTGCTTGTTTATAGGGTAAGCTAGGACCTACCCTACTGTGAGGGAAAGTCTCACCAAAAGGAGTGTAAGACATCATCTCTTAGTCAAGTTTGAATTCAGCTTTGAGTCTGCCTTTGTTTTCAAAAGCTGCATCTTCTGTGGGTACCGCCCCTAGGTATTTATGACAGACATTGGCCACCCCTGTGTTGCTGGAAGGAATCTTTAACCCTTACGATGTAAGGAAATTCCACTGCTGCTTTCCCTGGAGAACATTAATTACATAAGGAGTTTCATCAGAAGCAGCAGCTCTTTGGAGAACTGGTGCCTGCACTGGGAGCCTTTAACCATTCTTAGTTTGGGCTCATGTTTGAAACTCTGTTTTGTTGTCTCTGGCCCCAGCATTTTAATGCCTTGCCACGTCTGTGATCGGCAGTTACAAGCATCTTTCACATCTCACTTTACCTGCCCACTGGGGTCTACTGAAGTGACTCTCTTGCTTTCAAAGCCCAGGGCTTTTTTTTTTTTTCCCCCCCAAGTCAGAACATCTCCAATATATCCTCTAAATTCAGTAAAAATCTGTCCAGCTGTTTTGGTATGATTTGGTGACAGCAGAAAGATGGAAACTTAACTTTGGATTTATGGAACAAAGATGAGGCAGGATAGTATGCTGCAGAGAATTCCTGCAGGTTCAAAATGAGTTCAAGTGTGTGGCAACAAGGCTCTTTCCCTTTTGATGTACATGCAGGAATTCTGATGCTGTGAATTTCATAACACTGACATGGTTTCAAGAGCCTATGTCAGCGCCCCTCCCCCAGTTCCCTGCCATATGGCGTCCAAGTGGTTTATGGGGGAGGCTGTGAATACCCAGTCATTGTGTCTTCTCCTTGTTAGTCCCCATGCTGGGATCGGTTCATACAAAAGCTACATTCTGCAGGAGGGGCATCCTGGCCTGCGGAGGAAAATGGCATTTCTGGCCAACTTCAACTTCTGTACGCACCTTCCCAAAATTCTGTCCTAGAGACTAAAATAACTTTATTTTTCTAAGGTCAGGATTTGAAGGAAAAGTTGCTTTTCTGGCTATCTACAGGAGCACTTCTTGAGATTTAAAGTTGTGATTACATGTGGAAAAGCCTGACTTATTATGAATTATTAATTAATATCGATATCCCATCAATCAGGGCAGTGCATTTGTAGTTAGATAAAAGTTAGAGAAAGTCAGGCATCCTAATTGGTACTCTGGAGGGAAGGATATGCAGACAAACCTCGCAGAAGCCCTCTCTCTACAAGGAACATGAGTATATTTATCCTCCAGACAGTATTAACTCCAGCGAAGCGCCGGACAGCCTACTGTTCCACTGCCAGCTTTCAGGAATCCGGGGGGCCCAGTTATTTATCATGGTGTAGCTAACTGCCCTAAGACATGGTGGTATAAGACAACAACCATCAATTCGCTCTTCTTTTGTGTAATTTCTGCTGGGTTCAGCTGGATGGCTCTTCTGCTTGTTTTTCTGGGGTCCTCTGTGTGGCTGCAGTCCGTTGGTGGGGTTGGCTGGAAGCTGGCTGGTTGGTAGTGGTCTCATTCGCATATGAGCGAATTGTTGGAATGGCCTGGTGTTTGGCCTCTCTACTTGGTCTCTCATCCTCAGGGACGCTGGTCTGGACTGTAATCTTATATGGTGATAGTTGTCTTCACAGAGGATAAAAGTGGAAGCTGCGAGATATTTTGAGGCCTGGGCTTGGAGGTTTCACTATGTCATTTCTACCATATTCTGTTGGTCAAAGTGGATCACAGGACCAACCTTGATTTAAAAAGTGGGAAAGGAATGCCTCTTCTTATTGGGAAGAGCTGCCAATAATTCGTGTCCTCACCTAATCTACAGCAGGCAGGAGGGGTCAATGTTGGAGTCAAACCTATGACCTTGGACTGTCAGGACTTTTGCTTAATATAAAGTGAGTCCTCACTTTTGTAAAGAACGTGTACTGTGAGCCCAGCTAATGGTCTTTCCATCATCAGACCAACCCTTGCCAATGCATTCCTGCACTCCTACCAGAACAATTTTTCTAAGATTCAAATCTGATTATATCACGCTCACACTTATACCTTAGTGACTTCCTTTTGCCCAGAGGATAAACCTCTCATTCCATAACATGGCCTATAGGATGTTTCACAATTTAGCGCTTGCCCGGCTTTCCAGAGTCATCGCTCGTGGATTCCTTAGCAGTAAGCTTTCTTCCTCGCAGCTTCCAGCCGCCCCATGTGCATTCACGCTTTGGCCAGCTCCTGATGCCTGGAAGCATCTTCTCTGTTTCCTACTCCAGGTCCGCTGGGTTTGTTAGGGGTCAGATGCCTTGCAAAGCTTTCTTTTCAGACAGCCTCAGCGAAGTCGGGGGCCTCTCTCTGAGCCCCCCTTAGGCACCCACAGCATGCTTCCCATGCTTCCATTGTTGCCCTCTTCACACTGGGGAAGGCTGGTCTCCTTGACTTTCCCTCCCACCAGATGACAAGCTCCTTGAAGGCTCAAAATGATGTGAATGAACAAAGAAATTATATAGTACAATCTCTTTGGGATTGATTTCATAATAATTTTTGATAAAAGTTCCCCACCTGTTCTTCGGAGGCCTCTGTGGTGTGTAAACACAGGACACCTAGCACTCACGGAGGCTGCAGTGTTTCCGCTGTTCTAATCCCCACCAGCACCGGGCTCTCTTGTGCTCTTGCTTTTTCTCCATGTGGTTTGGGATTATGTGATCCTTATCGGTTTGGGGGAGAAGGGAACCATCAAGAAATAGGAAGAATAGAAATGTGAAAGTCTCACCTTAAAAGTGGCCCGTGAGTCCGTGAGATTCCCAGGAAGACATCATACAAGTATTACTTCACAGTAAGGCACGTGGCACTAGAAAAATCCTACCCAAGACTGCTGCAATGGTCTGAAATACAATGGTTAGGACTGACCATTGTTTTTCTTTTCTCACAGCAGAGACGCCCATGGCCCCTCACATCCATGGTGGATTGAGGGAAATCGCTCTTCTTCCACCCCAGGCCTTGATCTCCCCAGTTGCTCACTGATGCCACCAGGCCCCTGGCACGGCAAAGGCTGTTCATGATGCTCTCTCACCATTGAACAGCTGCTCCGGGAGAAGGTGTGGCGAGGAAGCGCCTGGCCAGGGAAGTGAGAATGAAATGAGGAGTGATGACAAGATGGTGAGATGGATGAAGAGAGAGAGAGAGGGAGGGAGAAGGCCCGCTTTCCCTCTCTGTGGCCCTGACTGTTTCCGATCCAAGCTTCTCTGTGATTACTTTATCCACTGGGCCCATCGAGGGCAGAGTTTCTAGCTTTCTCTTTTGAGCATTAAAAAGTATTGGCTACAGAGGAGAAGTATTGAACTTGAAGCTCTGTGAACCTTGCCAAATTTCAGCCCATAACTGATTTTCAAATAGTGCTCTTAATCTTTTTTCTTCAAAATCCTCAATCACTTATTGATTATCAAATTTTTCTGTGTCTTTTCAGAAAGACTTATTCCGTGATTGGTCTTATTTGGGGGGAAATTTAAGTAAATATTTGCCCTTATGTGATACTGAAGACTGATTAAATCCTTAGATAAAATTGAGTTTAAATGTAACCAAAAGAAAGAATTGCAACCTTGTGTCCTGTGCTGGGCACTGGGTTAAGTTTGTACTTGTATTTCATTTATCCTAGCCTCACTTCTGTGAGGTAGGCTCTAGTATTCTCCCCAGAAGGGAAAACTGAGTTTTCAGTGACTAAGTTGGTTGAGTAGGGACACACGGAGTGATTGAAAGAGGTAGAAATATCCCAGTTCTGTTTAACCCAGGGCTCTCAGCCACTTCACTAATTAAATACAAAGGGTCAATATAGATACATACATCTATCCTCTCCCACCCTTAGTTTTTATTGAAGATCTGTTATGGGCCAGGGATTGAACTGGATACCTTACATAGGTTATAACATTTAATTAAAAGAGCCATTTACTAGCTGAGTTTGTATATAACTAAGCTAAGACTCTTCCTCATTCAGAGATATCACAGCATGGGCCTGGCCAGGTAGCTCGGTTAGTCAGAGCGTCTTCCTGGGATGCCACGGTTGAGGGTTCGATCTCTAATCAGAGCACGCACAAGAATTAACCAATGGATGCATAACTAAGTGAAACAACAAGTTGATCTCTCTCTCTCTCTCTCTCTGTTTCACACTTCCTCTCTCTCTCTAATGTCAATCAATAATTTTTTTTAAAAAAGATAACATGGCATGGTAGCTGAGTACTGCGACTTTGGTGCTAGACCCCCTGGGTTCAAATTCTGCCTGGGCTGCTAGCCAGTTCTGTGTATTCTTGCAAGTTATTAATTTCTCTGTACCTCAGCTCACTCCTCTGTGACAGTATGTCTACTGCATGAGGCTTAAATGACTTAAAATTTCTAGAGTGAATTGGCTTTTAAGATGTGGCTGAGAAGAGAGCCAGTGTGAATAGTAAAACCTTGCTAGACAATAACTCTGGCAAGAAAATCTTTAAAAGAAAATGAAAAAACACCTATCAGGTTACAAAATCCATAACAAGTTTAAAGTGAGAATATTGCCCGAATGTGTCTACAGGGCTCTGAAGTGTGAGTATAATGAACTAAACTATCTAATTTCATTCAGAGGATGAAAAAATAGGTTATTTGAAATGTTTAAATAGTAATGGCTGACAGCATTGGCGCCTGGTTTTGAGAGAAGAACACTGATGTCAATTTCTCACTTATTTGCTTCCAAGACATTTTAGGATTGTCCAAAAGAGGGCTGATTGTTTTGGCTAATGAGTGGATTATTTATTGCGATTATTTATGCACTGCCAGGAGAACATGTGACACTTCCCACACAGACACAGGCTGTCAAGTAACACAGTTGACCCTTGAGAAATGAAATACTGGGAGGTTAGTTTTACACTGACGCCCTTGTGCCCCACTGACTCAGACTTTATGAGACAATCCAGAAATTCCTTGTCCTGTTTGGGTCAGTCATGAAAATCAGGCAAGACCATCTTTAAACTTTCGTGAGTATGTATTCGACCTTCATAATCTGTTTGCTTTCACTGATTGTCTTTCTTCCTCGGATTTTGCTTTTAATCCTCCCCAGAAGAGCCACCTCCCATCAAAAGGTCTATTTTCATAAGAGGCGGGAGGAAAGCTTCCTAGAGGGGATTGTCTGCTTTGAAGGAGGAAGCGGAGGGTTAGAGAAATCAAAATGCCAATTATCTGTAAGCTGCTAGGGAGGAAAGCTATAAAAAAGAGAGAGTTTACTGCAAAGGGGTGCCCCCTGCTGGGGACTCCCTGAGTTGCACTGTCATTGGCTCTGAATCCTTAGCTCACTCAGCTCAGCCCTGTAACCTAATGCAGATGCTGGAGAGAGGCCTCCTTCCCCCAACACACTACTCCTAGTCCCAGACTCGCTGCAGATGTTTCTTTATGACCCGTCAAAATGTTTGCTAAATATCATCTGTTAAATTCGCAAACATTCTGGCTCTAGTTCTTTTATGTGAAACCCGACTCAAGTTCTTAAAATAGGCGATAGGAAAATAAAATCTAAAATCAAATATAAACATGAAGGTGCATTAGTACCGAAACATCAACAAATTGTGCTGTTTAGTATTTTTTCACTTCTCTGAAGTTTCACAATGGGCAGATCGGTAAGCTGTTTGGTGGCTATCCCCAGTCTTCAGATTTTGATCATGAGACTTTAAGAACATCGCCATATGCAGGGAGAGCTACCAGTCCCAACCCCAGTTGGTTGTGGCCACAGTCACCCCTGTCCTGCCCTCAGCAAGTACCTCACAGCAGGAGTCAGGGACAATTTGTGTAGGAGGCAGAGTTGTTGCTGTCAGCATCCTGTGTGGATGGGGTCTGGCAGTCTCTCCTCTGAAGCTGGTACCAGGCTCCATTTGATAAAGGAATGCGCACTCTTCCGGAGGACTGTTTGCACTGTAAGATGGGATTCCTGGATGGAAGAGGTACTCAATCCCAAAAAAAGGAGTTCCTAGTGGTGAAATAGTTGTTATTTGGGGAATGGAAATGGTGTAGCCACTCTTCAATTCACACACCAGGGGTTATTTTCCTCTCTGTGAATAGAGGATCAGCTGCCATGGCAACCAAACCCCCAGCGGTTGTCCTGAAGACAGAGCTGACATCAGGAAGTGGGAGGAAGTGGGGAGGAAGTCCACCCAGGAGGCTCAGGTCCTCACCACACCCCAGGTCCCCTGTGCAGAGGGAAGTGGGTCCAGCTGCCACTCTGCTCCAGGAAGCCGGGAGCAGGCAGCTGGGCTGGGAACCCTTTGTGCTAAGGGAGGTCTGTGGAGACAAGCAGCCGTGATTATAGGATATTTCATCAGAGCAGCTGCAATCAA